>JAJONR010033760.1:0-38073 GCA_029582245.1 Solanum etuberosum
TACAACCCCTCCCCCCCCCCCCCCCCCAAACCAAACAACAACAATAAATATTTCAATCAAAGCAACTAAATCAGGAACTTCGCTAAGAATACCTAAAAATTCAAATATAAATATAAGAGTCATATTTCATCCATATATGTAATATATAGATAAAAAAAATATTCAATTGACCATCCTTCGACGTACACAGCTACACTTTAGGTCAATTTACAAAGCACTTCTTAATAGACGAAACAAACTTCAATGAAAGTTCAACTATTTTTGAGAAAAAACAGAATTTGTCATT
Organism: Solanum etuberosum; assembly: GCA_029582245.1. Classification (NCBI taxonomy): domain Eukaryota; kingdom Viridiplantae; phylum Streptophyta; class Magnoliopsida; order Solanales; family Solanaceae; genus Solanum; species Solanum etuberosum. The sequence goes on from JAJONR010033760.1 coordinate 287, forward strand.
GAATTCTTCGACTTCTGGAGAAGAATTTCCAAAAGAAAATTGTGGTGATGATGAAGTGCTTCCATAGAAAAAATCTGAATTTTTGAACTTTGGTATATGAATTGGTTGATTTTTCAGAAGGTCACTGAGGCTAACATACTTATATTCAGCCATGATTTCCTTGGAATTTTTTTTGGAGTGAAACTAGAACTTTAATTTTTTTAAAGAGTAAAGAAAAATAATGTTTGTGCATTGAAAAAAAATAAAATATGGGGGATATATATAGCACAAAGTACAATAATTATATAAGATGCTTGTAATATGAGTATAGATTATGTGACATCTTTTTTTCTTGGGATAAAAGTGGATTAATTAATTAATTATAAGTTTATAGGGATTAATGATGAAAGAAATAAAAATCCAGTCAAACTTCTTTATAATAATTTAGTTTATTCAAAACATTTGTTAAATACATTTTATAGTGATGAATATTGTTATACACCTTAAAAAAACAATTAACATTTAAGTCTTATTGGTTGTTATAGACGAAAAATACCCATAAATTTTTAAAATTTATGTTATAGAATATTATTTATTATTTAATTTTATAATATCAAATGATAGTAATAATTCATTAATAAAAAATCTGAAAAACTAATAATAAATTTATAATGATAAATCTTTGACATTTCTTCCCTTTCTAGTTCCTCGCATTATGCAATGAAATGGATTATTTTGGTCCTTTCCTCGAAAACGATTCCATTTGTTATCGTGAAATAATGTTATTAAAAAAATGGATGTTAACTTGTTATAGAGAGGTGTGATTGTCATGGCCACACAACAAGATTAATTTCAGGTACGATCAATAATCGAGTATAGTCAAACATGACGCAACATCACTACTATGCATGACTAATTTTTTCTTGCTATGGACTTAAAACTCCCAGGAAAAATGAGTCGTTCGTTGTGTATACTCAGTGTATAACATGTATATAACAAATATATTATCAGCATATAATGTATACATATTGGTTATACTAGCTAAAACAATTTAGTTTTTTTAAAAAAAAGAGTAATTGTTGTTGTGATTTTGTTGGGCTACTGTGTAAAAATCTCATATAACTTATAGTAAGTAATTAGAAACTTGTAATGCACTATCAAATATATGGCATATATAATTGGATTTCAAGAGACAATAAGATAAAAAGAGCAGTACGATCCACAAAGCATCTCGCGTATGATTCGGAAAAGGATCACAGCCCAGACAACCTACTCTAATATAAGCATTAATGACTGTTTTCACGTCTCAAACACATAGAAGAGACAATAAGATGATAATACATATTCCAATGTGATGTCCACAGTACCAAAAACTACAATTTGTGTTATTACAGAGTGATAATATTATTAGCCCTCTCAAGTCTCTGCTACACAATTTAACGGTCGATTTACGCAAATAGCCATTTTTACAGCCTTGTACATAGAAGATGGCAATTTTTTCGAAACTAGACCTGTGATCTGAAGAAGTTTATAATCCAAAACTACTATTCAAACCACGGGTCTAATTTCGAAAAAGTGGCCAACTTCTAAATACAACGCGACAAAAGTGGCCACCTGGTGTAAACATCACCATTTTATCTTACAACATAAATGAACTAGTTTACAAAAGCAAGCTTTCGTCTCTCTCGATAGCTCATTATAGCATTTAAATTCTACACACTGATCATAATATACATGATATGTTAACATAATAGCCGAGGAATTCACAATCTCCGGACCTAAGTAAACGTACAGCTAAGTTCATGAGTACTTCAAATGTGTGAAGTCACCTAGTTAGAGTTGCAAGAACAGAAGCAGAAAAAGTTCAGCGTACTCGTGGTGAATCTTGATCACTCTCCAGAAAGAAGACTGATCATGTGATCCAGAAATGACGAACTCTCACTTCTCTGCAGCATTCTTTAGTTGACAAAATGAGCCACGACGTATCTGCTTTGAGCTTCGTTGCTCAGAAACAACGTGATCCCCTGAGACACAATCATGCAATTTGTCATTGCAACTACAAGTATGGTATTCTTTCATCCATCTGGAGGAAAACTCAAATCATTTGGTCCCAATTTAAAACGGATTGTTTGTTTCCTAATGTAGTTACATATATGATAACAAGTTTACCATCAATAGCTTCTGGTCGGGAGAGGATCATAGTCGTAAGCATCACCAGCCTTGATAAACCGTCCCTTCACACGCCTTCTGACATCAGCTCTTGCCTTACGGGAAACATATCTCACTCGCTTGTCAAATCTATTACATTATAAAAAGACTATTAAAAGGTATTGATAACCTACCAAATCAAAGAAAATTTCCGGAACCATGGTACACATAAGCTAAATAAATAAGATATCTCAACCAGTTCTAAGGAACTAACGACTCTTATTAAGAGTGGTACCATTTCTCGGTTTCAATGTGATACGATGACGCAACTGAACAAAACTTGAGATGCTACTGACACGTGCATATGACTAATGACATATCAACGATTAGTAAACAAGAACTTACTTCCTTGTCTTCTTTTTTTCCTTGTAGCGCAACACAGCATTGCTCCTGCTAGTCAATGTCGATGAAATTTCAGGGCATGGAGGACACCAAGGTGGCTCACCCATTAGGAGCATCGGGGAGACTCCACAGTCTTGGTGATCTCCAGCACTGCATTCTCCACCAGTTTGGTTGGAAACTGAGAGACTAGATTGTCTAGCAAAGTAAAGGATAGAATCCGTCTTGCAGCTCATCATGGAATCTGCAGATGCTGCATCGCTACATGTTGCCTGCACTGTATTCACACGCCAATTTGATGACCCCTGGTAAAGTATTAACAGATTTAGGTTCATCCACATTTAGTATGACTGGCATAAGACTTACCCGGCAAGATCAAAGAATAATCACAGACGACATGATAAAGAGCACCAGAACACAATAAGACGAATATAGTGATATACCGTTCACAAACATAAAGATGTAGGGAAGTAAAAGAGAGAAAATAGACGTGCTGCACTACAGGAAGGAATCAATATTTTGTTTTGGTATCTAGTACTAGATCATTGAGGATCTATCAGAAACAACTTCGCTACCAAGGTAGGGGTAAGGTTGCATATACACCACCCTCCCCAGAACCCACTTGTGGGATTACACGGGGTATGTTGTTGTCATATCTAGTACTAGATCCTGCTAAAGGTTGGCGAACCAAAAAAGATGTCATCCAGCAGCAGAAGGAATGTGTTGCAATTAAGAGATCAGATTACCAGCAAGAAAACCTTACTACTCTTCAATTGTCAAGCAAATCCAGATGAAAAATTACAAATGCCAATTACTTCAACAACATAAAGTGGGGTTCTAGAGAGGGTAGAGTATACACAGACCTTACCCCGACCTCATGGAGGTAGAGAGGTTGTTTTCAGAAAGACCCTCGGCTCAAGTGCATCAAATCAAGATAGTTGTGAGCGAAGAAATACGGCAATGAAGAAAACATGACAACTATATGGAAAGCAATAAAGGAACAGGAACAGATATGATAACAGATATCAATAAGCAAGAAACTACACGAATAAGGCTAATACTACGACACACACGGTGCTCCAGACTACCACCAAACCTAATCCCACCAAAAAGCGCGACAACAGCAAACAACCTATTAACCTTCTACCCGAATCCGTGGCCTTCATATCCTCCTAATAAAGTCAATTACTAAAAAAGTGATTATCTCCACTCCAGAAATTGGTGGTCGGAAATCCTTCAAATAATTAATTTAGGTCTGTTGATGATGGCTAGTCCAATGTAAACATATCAGTTTGGATCTAGCTCATACTCCATATAGGCAAGAGCAACAACAAGTCAACAACTATGTCTCAACCCAAGCTAGTCTGGGTGGTAGATGCTTTGGGACATAAAGCGCCAAGAACGTAATAGAAATCGGGTTAAGAACCAGCCTCAGGCATAGTATGGAATATGCATGGATTTTATGCTGCATACTAGTTCTATTTGTAGCCGAGGGTCTATAGGAAACAACCTCTCTACCTCAAAAGGTAGGGGCAAGATCCGCGTATACTCTACCCTCCCGAGACCTTACTTGTGGATCACACTGGGTATGTTGTTGTATTAGTACAGTCTGTGCCAGCTCTGACTACAGAAATCTGAACATCGTAATAACTTCACAGTAGACATTTTCTAAACATCATGCCAATGTTATTAATTCAAAAAAAAATAAAATAGCAATGATGAATGAACAGATACATATCCAAGATGGTCTTTCCTACCGATTCACTGTGGACCCTTACATGCTAATTCAGCAAGTTGTCCGTCTTCTGTTTGTCGACTGACTTCTAACCCCTTTCTCTTACTCCTCCCCCTCTCACAAGCTAAATGAATTACCCACACAATAAAAACAGAAAAATACAGCTAAAATGCAATGCATTCTTCAAACACTGCACATAAACAACAAACGGTAGAATGTATATGACAATATGTAATAATACTCTGAAATATTTCAAATGTTCTATTGACTTGTCTATGATAAAATAAAGGGAGTGGTTAGTGAAAAAATATAGCAGGAGCAGTCGTCACGCCTGCATGTGTACGATATCTACAGGCCAGAATAAAATTTCAACATCTATAGATGATTTAACTGTTTAATATTTGTTGAAACAAAACTCATTTCCTTTTTTGTAACTAAGACACAAACCTATCACATACCGACACAGTGAATTCATTAAAAGAATCAAAACGCAGCATTTGACATCACATCCAAAAGTTTAAGAAAAACATACATAGTCCAAAACCTGATACAACATATAGCATAATTGTCCAACCTACCGTGATTGAAAAGAACCAATGAAACTAGTATTATGTAAAAGGAGTCATACTATTAATAGTACACGGCTACGATAGATATAAGCTTCCAACTCTCTTTACCTGAAATCAGTGCTGGGACCATCAATCATCAAGAACTTAGAAGGAACCCTTAATCATGCGAAAATACTAGATTCCCGCACCTCAAACCAGATTGGTTATTTACTAATTGGTGCATCAGTCGCAGGTCCTAAAACTTTAGCTAAACTATAGGAAACTTTCCTCATGCAACATACTACTGTTTTTTATTATTTTTATAAACCGTGGTGTCTGGTCAAGCTTGCGTGCACCTCGACTAATTCTACGGGATACCTGTCACCTTCACCAGCAACAGGTACCAAGTAACTCCTTAAGATACTACTGTTTTTTCCAGTCCAATAAAGGTTGAAAAGCTAGAAGTATTCCTTCTGCTACATCCAACGGGTACTATTAATGTCAATTGCTTGAGTGGGAATTGATCCATTTAAGTTGCAAATACCGATCAAGTGACGAATATCAGAACTAGCAGAAAACTCAAAAGAATCTATCTACCTCTTATCTTTGTATTGTACTTTTTCCAGCTAAATTTATAATAATTCAGCCACCAGAACCACATTCCATTCAGGTTTTGACTCACTATTCAGAGGTTTGAGTCCTTCCATCCCAGATCAATTTCTCTCACTTCAACCTAATGTTGACAGCGGATACTCAAGTTTATTGGAAGTATCCCAATGGTGTAATGCCTTGACAACTCACAAGAGCACCAAGATCTTCACCTTAGCTCCAAAAGGTAATTTACGACTACCAGTCATACAATGAAACAACATGTTTTTTGCTGCTGGGTGACTAGGGATGAGACCAGACTGACCATTGTATGGGTACACCGGTGATTAGACTAGCGCTCTCCCCCTTAAGAAATATGTTAAATGGGCTCATGCTATAAACTAATGAAGACCAGGTCCCCAGCCCCTGACAGTTGAGTGTGGCATTCTCTCTTCCCTTTTCTTTACAAACAAAAGAAGGCACAAACTAGAAAACTACAAAAGAACATTACACATTTGGTGGACATCCTTCAACATGAAGAGAAATGTTTCTGATAAGTAGTGTCAAACTGTAAATGAAGAGAAATGATTATACTAACTAGACATGAGTCATGACGAGAGAAAAAGTCAAGTAATTCATAAGTTCTTGATCTAGCTAACAGTAATAGTAATGGCATGCCATCACTGTGAAAAAAAAAATAGTCAACGAAAAGTATATGGCAGTTGAAGTATATGCAACAGTGTTAACATGATACAGTTAATCCTCAGACCCACCTCGGCAGCATTGACACCACGGTAGCTGTAGTCGGCACCTTTTATGTCCTTCATCCCAAAGAAGCTATCCAAATTTTCATTCTCAAATAGCTCATCCGGATAATTGAGAGAATCACCAAATAGCTCTTCATAATTCTCAATACTCAAGTCCACCGCATCCATAATGAGATTATCACAATAAGGATCCTCCTCAAATAAACTAGAGCCTTTTGCTCCCATATAGCATCCCTGAAAGTCAATAAAGATAATAGCTCAAGAAAATTCTCAAAAGTGACAAAAGGAGAGACAATCATGCTTCAAGCACAGACATTTTCAGTCAACCATTTCCCCTCCCCCCCACCCCACAAGCCGTCGGGATTCGGGAATCAGGAGCAGAGTTGCTAAGACTGCTTATTTGGTAAAATGATGTACGACATATCGACAAGATAAAAACAGAAAAATGTGGAAAAAGATCATTTCAAAAACAGTTATCATCAATATAAAACAGTCCAAACTCGCATATAACAAACTAGCGAAGAAACATTTTAACAGGGAACAAATCCAGGACTACAAATCTCTGAAGAATGGCACTTCTCAATTTAGAGGAACTGGACCTACCACAGACCGATTTCAAGAGAAACAAGGTGAACACATGCTAAATAACCAACTCAACCTTTACCAGATACTAGGATGTAAATGCAATCAAATGCTAAATAAAGAATATGGAGTTCTTCTGAAGATAGAAGAGAACGTCAGAAATTAGAGTTTATCTTTCCTCAATCATTTTGACACTCTTAGAACTCCACTAATTTCCTGTGAAGTGTAATAAAAGAACAATGCACCGTCAAATCCAAAATCAAGTTTGTTAGGCCATCCCTGAAGAATAGTTGTTGCAAGACAACCTTGGGTTTAAGGAGCCAGCAGCTAACAAAAGTGGGGCATTTTTATATCTACAGTCAATTGTCATAGCTTCATCAAGGACACGACACTAATGTCTTCCAAAAACATGGGAATCAGTTCCACAAAGTTCCATTCAGTATCAGGACAAAAAATATCAGGCAAAAGTTATTCACTTCTACCAAAAGCATCAACTTAGATTACCTTAGACGAAGATCCAATAGGTGGTTCCACATTATGCAGCTTGTTGTCAAAAGTAGGCATAGACGATTCCACTAAAAGATTCGATTTTTCTGAAATATTCATGTCATTCACTTCGACTGCAGCACACACATTTTGTGAGTTGTCCTTTCCTTGAGGATCTTGACCATCCCTAGGACGGTTATCATTGATGCTCATTGAACCCATTCTCTGTTCACAAGTATCACCAATTGAAGGGTCATCTAATAAAAATGACCAGATATTAGAAAGTTCAGCAGCGGAAGGACATCCCGTATAACAACTAAGTGCTTGTCTCTTGTGCATTGATGAACCTGAACTAGAACTAGTATGACCTGACCAGTCACAGTTCTGGCAAAGAGATTTTCTCTCCTCAACACATCTAACAACAGCTGGTTGTGAATTACATCTTTCACATATAAGTGTCCTGGAATGACGTTGTGAAAGGGCATTTGCAGAATGGACATTTCGATCACACGACAAACATAAACAAGCTGCATCAGACCGGCAATATACAATTGATCTTTGCTCTCCACAGTATTCACATATATAACCCATAACTTTTTTTTTCTCAGTTATTCTAGACCAGAATCAATGTACAGATCTTTAACCTTCAAGCAGAAAGTTTACAACTTTTCGTGACAGAAGATGATTAGCTCAACTGATTTCGTACTCTTCTGCAATAAGGAACAAGAATCTGCATCATCAAAAGCTAATGAGTAAAAAAGATGCAATCTTAAATATAGTACAAGTCTATCCTTCATATTATGATATCTTTTCCCATCTAAAATAAGAAAACTCACCTTCTTTCATGAATTCAAATTGAGATCTTGGTCAGCAAAATAATACTTTTAAATTCAACTTAAAAGATAATAGAAAAGGAAAAATCAACTATGCCACTTTAGTCAATAAAGGGAAAAAAGTGCTACAAACTAATTGAGAATCAATCATCCAGACAAACAGTGTAGAACTTTCACAGTCACAACTTCCTTTCTTTCTAAGCATCATTATTATCTACCACAAAAAACAAAAAAAAATACATTTTTTCCTTATTAAATTAGCTTAAGCTAGAGGGAATAAAATTTGAACAACAAGGTAAAAATAATCATCAACAAAAGACATCAAAAACAAAGTGATTGAGCTCAAGAGAAGCATAGAGAAAGATCTAAACAATGGAAATTTGAGAAACTTCAAAATTATCAGCAATCCACAAACAGATCAAACAAGAAACACCAAACAACCTCATAAAAGATTCAAGAAAAACAACCTCAATGAACTCAAAAAAAGCAAAACTTTTTTAATAAAACATTAAAAAAAACAGAACCCCATGTCAAAAGTAAGACTTACAAGCAATTTCAAACAATGGAAATTTGAGCAACATCAAAATTATCAGCAACTCCAACAAAGATTCAAGAAAAGCAACCTCAATGAACACAAAAAATAAATAAAAATCAGAACTTTACAAAAAATTCAAGAAAGTAACTAACTTTACCTGTTATAACCTTGAAGCTGACCAAAAAAATCAACACAACAAAAGGGAAACAAAGTACAGATAACCCCTTTTACAGCAGCTTTTTTTTTCCTTTTCAAAGGTAGAAGAAAACTCCTATCAAGAAAGATGACCTTTCCAAAATATCTTTCTCTATTTGTGTGTGGTAGTTGTTTTTGGAAGTCTTTTTTATAAAAAAAAATTATTTTTTTTGGTATGTATATGCTGATGAACTGTTGAGTTGTGATAATATCTACAAATAAAATACTATTAAAGTTGATAAAAAAGTGCAGGAGAGAGAAGGGGGAAGGGGGGTGTCATGTGGGTCCTTGTCCTTTTCATGAAAAGGAAAAGTTAGGCCCTCCGCCCCACCCCACCCCCACCCAATTTGGTGGAAAAGTGTGTGATGTGGCACATTGTCTTTCCTTGATATTTTGAGTCTTATAAAAAAGCAAAAGAAAAGCATTTTGGCAGATCTTATGAGTAATTTAGATATTTTAGAGGGAGTGATCGGACTTGGAGTAACTGGTAAAGTTAATGTCACGTAATGAAAATGTCACATATTCAAGCTTTGGAAACAGTCTCTTACAGAAATGCAAGATAAGGCTGCCTAAAGACTACGCATAGGCCCTTGTGGTCTGGTCCAGCCCTTTTCGGATCTTGTGTATAGCGAGAGTTTTAGTGCATCGAATAGTCCTTAGAGGAAGTGATCGGGAATAATCTCTTTTAGATTACTTATAAACGGAATAAAAGAAGATATTTTTTCAAAACTTCATTTGTAAAAAATGAAGATTTCTTATGTTTTAAGTAACAAAATAATAGCTAAAATAGATTGACGCGAAATAACAAATATTTTTACGGAACATAAGTTCATATTTCTCTATTATAATTTTCCACAAGTTATGTTGTGAAAGGCATAACAAGTTAACTTGTCTACATAACTTTGGTCCTACAAAATTTATGGAGAGCGGAACAAATATGCAATTTCATAGTCCACAAATTATATTTTAAAAAATCATAACTTAATTTCTATCAAACTTATGACGAGATAAAAGTTCTCTAATTATGTGCACTAATAATTAAGTATAAAGAATAAAGTTTATTTGTTATATATGTGTGACTAATTTTACATGATACATGTTATATTTTAATTTAAATATGTAAAAGTACTTGTTAATTATCAATTGTCAAAAGTATTTAAATTATTCGATATGCTTAGATTATGTAATCACTTATATAATTGTTTTAGCCGCTTAACCAATCAAATGAATCCACATGACCTCCATCATGTCAAAGTATTTTTTTTTTCTTTTTACCAAACTATCCCTTTCAAATACCCCTCATGATTTAATTTGATTTTTTTTTTGTTTCAACACTTTAAGAAATTAAATAGTAATTTTTTTAAATTTTGTGATCTTAAAATAAATATATATAAAATGTATCAAAATATTTTTAATTTTTTGGTCTTAAATATATCGTGAGGAGAGTTAAAATTAAAAAGTTGTCAAAAATAAAGAGACATTCTTTTTTTTAAACGAATTAAAAAGAAAAATGAATCAAACAAATTGAAACAGAGAAAGTAGAAGATTTAGAATTTGTTTAAATTTAGAGAAAATTAGTTTTTTTTATTAAAGCAATAGATAAAATCAAAAAAAAAAAAAAAAGGTTGTTAGTTTTAATAATGACTTATTTCTTTCTAAAAATGAGAAATATATTGCTCAGAATTAAACAATTCATCCGTTTCCAATGTAAGTACCGAACACCGGGAAAACCAAAAAGAAAAAAGTTAAACCATATAGAAAAGAGAGCAACAATTGAGGAAGGAAAAAGGGTAAAGAATGTAGTTTACACAAATTCAAATATTATTAATACTACTATAAAAATAGTGATAGTACAATTTGTAATTAATTTATAGAAATGGTATTTTTTCATTTTTTTGGATAAGGTATTTAAAGTAGTCCAATTTAACATGACAGTACATATAGGGAACAATGATAAGACTAATTGATGAAAATTGAACCCAACCAAAAAGGTCCCCCTTCTCTATTAAGCAATATGTCACCATTTCCTTGGTCCTGAAAAATCAAATCAAATCAAATCTCATATTTTTAAAATTAAAACAGGTCAGATATATCAAAATGTCTTTTAATCTAGAAATTGTTAATAACTAGGACAAATATAAAATGTCTCGTTAACAACAAAATAAATATTCTTTTCGTTCACTTTTACTTGTCACGTTTTGACTTGACATATTAATTAAGAAAATAATTATTGATATACGTATTTTATCAAACTATCCCTATTAAATGATGTTTAGGAGTACTCTGATGTTTAGTACTCCTTTCGTCCAACAATAGTTATCCACTGTACTATTTTGGATGTCCAACAATATTGTCCACTTTATGAAATCAATGGATAATTTTACACTTAGTTCCTAATTTACCCTTATCATTAATAATTGTTATTTCTCTATTATATTTTTCAAGACATTGTATCTATTATATTCAAAGGGTGATATAGTAAAATTAACAATCTATTTATAGTATCTTAAAAAGTGTGCAAAGTCAAAAGTAGACAAGTATTGTTACTTGTCGGACGGGAGTATTAAGTCATGGAATTAAAATGATTTGAAGAAAGAGTATTTAATGTTGAGGGTAAACATGAAAAAATATAATTATCTTTTCTTGATATGTCAAAAGTGACAAGTAAAAATGAAAATCTATAGAAAAAAGTGACAAGTAAAAGTGAATGGAGGAAGTATATTAAAACAAATATATAAGGCATAATACATAAATGTGTCATTTAATTTGGTTTCATTTCACATTTATGTCCTCCAACTTTGGTTGTGCACAAGTAGACTCTTAAACTTGTATAAAGTTGAACAAATAAACACATGAGTCCTATGTGACATAATACACGTAGGACACAAACTTCTATGTATGATGCGTGTGTCTATTTGTTCAACTTTATAAAAAATTAAGTGTCTACTTGTGCAGATATAAAGTTGGAGGATATAAATATGAATTGAAATCATGTTAAAGAGCATATTTATGCATTATGCCAATGTATAATGAAACGCGAGATTGAATTATTCATAGTATAAATTTAAATATTTTTCTTGACAATATTAAATTTTATACTATGACAGTAAAAATATATATATTTTACAACCAATTCAATAAAGAATTATTTACAAGGAAATAATATTATTTGTCGTATAAGTAGGAATCGGTACGAATGGTGTAACTGCTATCCCATTAAGAATTGTCATTTTTTATCGTTTAATATTTTCTTAGTTATATTTCTCTCAAATACTGACTTAAAATTTTATTATTACAACTCTGTTTATAAGGTATTCTTCTTCTCAACTTTTTAGGATCGCAAAATCCAATGCTTTTAATTGAGTACGTAATTTTTTTTTATAGTTTTGTTTGACACTTGAATCAAAAAATGTCAAAGCACAATATAACCAAAAAAAAAAAATTATAACTAAAAGGCGGCGTGTATGTAACTTTACTCTTAACTTGTGAAAGCAAAGTGATTGTTTTTTATAAATCTTTGACTCAAGTAAAAGATAAATATGTAAAACAAATACAATAGTAATAGAGAAGACATGTTGACCAATGAGAATTGCGGTGGAGTGGTAAGTACTCCTTAATTTTTAACCAGAGATTTCGGGTTCGACTCACCCTAGGAAAAGAGTCACCTTTGTTAAGGAGCATTTTACCCTTAATGTGTGACTTTTCGATGCGAATCCAAATTTGATCGAGCTTCAATACGAATATCAGACACAGGTTAAAAAAAATCAAATATAGAAAAGAAAAGAAGGCATGATAAAACAATGAAAGTGAGTATTATGGCAAGAATAATCAATGGATAATCCTAAAATTAAAGTGGGTGATCTTAGTGTTAACAAATGTACTTAATTAACAATCCAAAGTGCTAATCTATAATATTTTACTGTTTGATATAAGGTATTTTTAGTATTTAATGAGGTGGTCCACTTGAGGAAACAATGATTTAGACTTGTGAGTGAGATTGATCACAATAAAAGGTCCTCATATCTAATTACCATTTAGTCCTTGTATCATCACAAAATATCATGGGACTTTTCAATTTTGAGTCACAAGGGCAACAACTAAAATAATACAATGATAAAAAAAGAAGATAAGATTCTTGGTGAGAGATTTAAACTAAATTAAATGAAAATAAGGTTTATTGTGAATTAAGTTAAGCAACTCCTAAAATGATGTATTAATAAAGTTAGTGTTTGGAACACAGTGATCTGATTAATTTAGATTTTTGATATATATAATAATTTAAGAAAAATGTTTATTCATATAAAAAAAAATTCCTTTTCTCAAGATTAGAACCCGCAATCCCATCATATTCTTTGATGGTGATGTGTAAGTAAAATTGCATGTAGTTGATATTGGCAAAAGATATTCGAAAAACTGTATTTTATCTTCATATTCATGTTTTTAATTAATTAATTATTACAAATCCATAAGATTGTTTAACCCCTTGTTTGGATGGTTGTTATCTGTTGTATTGTATTGTTAGTTTGAATAATTATTTAATAGTGTGGTTTTATCATTTACCCTATTTTTTCATAGTAGCTCTATTATGTACCATTTTTTCTTATAAGTTTATCATTCAAATTGTTGATGTGTGACATGACATAATGATGGAGAACGATACAATCTATTCAAATATTGTATTCATTAAAATAATATAATACAATACATTACGATACATTATAAAACAATACTTAACAACTATTTAAAACAGAGTGTAACAGACTATTGGATTGATTCATACATTTGCCTGGCCCAACTACCTTTTCAGAATTCTAGCCCAATAGAATGTTCAGAATTGGGCTTGTTAACCAGTTTTTAATATTAAAATCAAACAACTTTTTCATTTTTTTATGACGCGCACCTCGATTAAATTAACGGGATGGGATACCTATAAGGCTATAACCTTCCATCACCAACAAATATCAAATAATTTTATCCATCGAATACCTGTCACCTCTCACAAACAACAGATACCAGATAACTCTGTCCACCAAAATTAGGACAAATGGAAAGAAATCATCTAGTCTAGGTTTTTTTTGTCACTAGCTGAGTTTTGAACATAAGACTTTACGGTTTTCAACCACTTTATTGACCACTACGACACACCTCTGGATGTTTAAAATAACTTTTTTATTATAAAAATAATTTAACAAGTTTAAGTACAATAAATTTAAGAAAAACACAACTAAAAAATCACTATTTTTCAATTGAAAAATGTTTTAACAATTATTCCCATTTATATATTTAGACTGAATCGATGAATAAAGAAAAAAAATACTAATGTTATCATATAGAAAAATTAAAAAGTTTCACACTATTCCAATGAGAATCTGTTTCCGCCATGCATTTTCTCAATAAGCTAGTTCGATGAGAAAAAAATAGAAAAATTATGTTCTATACCATAAATTTCTCACCGATTCAGAATTCGCAATGGAAAAAACTTTTATTCTTAATAACGAAAGGGTTAAAAATAATCGTGAACTATTCAAAATATATCAACTTAACTCTCGTTTACGTTTTTGGTTCAAAAATGTCCTCGTTGTCAGAAATACACATTAATTATCCAAATGTACCAAAAATACCCTTGGGGTTGAACATCAGATCCCTTCACTCTGTTTCTGCCATAGCCAAAATCCCAGAGAAAAAAAGAGAGAAATTCCCAATTTGTGAAGAAAGGAAGAAGAAGAATTATGCATAAAACAGCACAATCATGGTTTACTGGAGGACCAAGTAACGATCTGGAGAAGAACCCATCGTCTCTGTTAGCTGATTGGAATGCTTATGCTGCTACACAAGATGAAGGTTCATCATCTGACCTTGGGTTTGATCTTGAAGCTGCTGTTAGAACGGCTAATGATAAAGTTTCCGGCACATTTAACGTGTAAGTATTTGAAAATGGAAATGAAATTGAAGATATTTGGATTAAACCCAGTTCGGTTTTCGGTTTTTTTTTGAGGGGTTATGATGTTTGCTTGAAGAATTCGATGTAAATATAAATGAAAATGGAAATTCATAAATTTGGATGAAAACCCAGTTCAATTTTTGAATTTTTTGAGGTGTTATGATGTTTGCTTGAAGAATTCGCCTTTAGTGTATCTGAAAATGGAAATGTAATTCAAATAATGGATGAAAACCCAGTTCAAGTTTCAATTTTTATGATGTTTGTTTGAAGAATTCAATTTTAAACTTGTAATACTTAATACAAAGCAAATGAAAGTGATCTAATAACTTCCAATGAGTTTAGCTTTTTCCATTGTGCAACCCCATTTTGATGTGGGGTGTATGGACGCGACATGTGAGACTCAATACCTTGTTGAGGTGCGCGTGTTAGAACAAGGATGATAACAAAGTCCAATTTGAATTCATGCCGAGGCATTTAACTATAGAAGCTATTCATCTTGTAAGGAGATTGGTGGAGTAGTATAGGGAGAGGAAGAGAGACTTACATATGGTGTTCATTGACCTAGAAAAAGCATACGACAAAGTTTTTTTTGGGGGTGGGGGGTGGGGTGGGGGGGGGTGGGTCTATGGAGATGTTTGGATGCTAAAAGTATACATGTATCTTACATTAGGGAATAAAAAACATGTATGATGGAGCCAAGACCCGAGTGAGAACAATCAGAGGAGACTCAGAGAACTTTCCAGTCGGGATGAGGTTGCACCGGGGATCAACTCTTAGCCTGTTTCTATTTGTCTCAGGGATGGATGATTTGATGCGTCATATTCAAGGGGGTTCCATGGTGTATCCTATTTGCATATATCATAATATTGATTGGCGAGAAACGTGTAAAAATCAGAGGCAAATTTTATAGGCAAAAATTGGGGCACCTGAACCCGTGGTCTCTTCGTAAAATTAGGTATTCTATTCTCTTAATAAATCTCGGTTGGAGTGTGTAGGAAGTAGGAACACTCTTGATAGATTTACCGAAACCTTGCTGGAAAGGAGGATGCAACTAAATTCTCTTGATGCATTTATAGACTGGTTGGCTAGAGTATGCAAAGTCACTGTTAATGAATTTAATGCGTTAAGTGCGAAGTGGTGGCCTCTTCAGTAATCTTAAAGTACTTAAAGATTCAGGACACATGGTCGTAAGGTGTCAAATGATTTCAATTTTCGCTGGAGCATAGTAATGTGTGTGGGGTATTATTTATTTCATTCAATGAACTTGCTTAGTTCAAGATTCGTCACAAAGTAGTCAATGATTTGGAAAGTCTTAACTAGTTAATGGAACAAGTCTCTCCCATTTCCTTTTCACAAATTTATTGGAAAAAAAATTAAATAGGAGTAAGATTGTGATATATTAACTAAAGAAATCCCTTTCTAGCCAACAATTTACCAAATAGTTATGAATAATCTCAGGCTAGGATAAAGGAGGAGGATTGTTTAGTTGATGATCAGGGTGAAATACTGAAATAATGATTAATCAGGCATTGAAGGGCCAAAATAGAGAAAATGGTATAGAGAATTCATATAGCCGTCTTCAACTAGTTTGGGACTTAGCTGCAGCGACATATTTCATTGATTCATATTAGTATAACGTGTAACGATGTTTGCTGTCTGTATTCACTCGTAATATTTCCCACTCAGTTGATGTTGTATCAGTTTTCGGAATTTAGGACATTGGTGTGTCTTTGATTGAACTTGTGTGAACTCCGAGATTGTTAATTGCCTGGGATATTTCATAAGTGACTTCCATGGACCTACTGGTTTGATAATTTGGGCAAAGCATTGGTGGTATATTCATGCACCAGGTGGCAGGGTAGTACCCATGTAGTAATTTAGGCCAGGCATTAGAATTTGCAATTAAAGAAGTAATGAATTTTGTTTGTCTTGAGTGTTCCGATCTAATTAAAGTAGGTGAATCCTCCAGGAGTTTGGGCTTTATTGCTCACTTGCTAATGATATTTGTTAACTTTTCCTTTTTCTGCACAGGGTTTCTAAAGGAGTAAGAGATTTACCAGGGAGCTTCCAATCCGCAACGAGCAATGTTCCTTCTGGGAAGTCCCTTATGTACTTTGGCTTATTTCTTGCAGCTGGTGTTTTCTTCATCTTCATTGCATTCACTATGTTCCTCCCTGTCATGGTGCTGATGCCTCAGAAATTTGCTATCTGCTTCACAATTGGTTGTGCATTCATTATTGGTTCGTTCTTTGCCCTCAAAGGTCCTAAGAATCAGCTTACACACATGACATCAAAAGAGGTACTTAATCATCCTCAGTCTTGGTTTGCCATCTTTTATGTCTAACTTGCTGGTTTGTCAAAATAGATAACATCACCTTTCCTGTCCATTGTAATGGCTCAATTTTCTGCAATCTCATTATTCTTCTTTCGTCTCCAGAGACTTCCTTTTACAGCGCTTTTTATCGGCAGCATGGTAGGGACCATTTACGTCTCTATGGTGCTTCACAGTTATATTCTTTCTGTGCTCTTCTCAGTGATACAGGTATTGAATTCCTGGGCCCTTTTTTTTTGGTTTTAATGCTAGTGTGCTACTTTTATTTAGCTAATAATTTGGCCATGATAAATTCTTTTGTTAGCCTCTTTAGATGGGAAACACAACAAACACTTTTAAGATTGCTAGTTAATATTTCCAGGGCACATAGCCCAGAATAACAAAAAGGTTCTAGGACAAATAGCTTTCCAACTTATCAAGCCTTCACTTATTGAAAGTTCTATTATGGTTTTGTTTTGTCTTTAGTAGCCATTTTGCCATTTTTTTCTTGGGGAAGTGCACTCATGCCTTGAAGCTATATATCTAGCCAGTTCGTGGGGGTACCGACTCTTTCAACTAGAAGTTAGTCTAGTTTATCCTTGGTTCATGAGCTGTACTATTTGGTCTTTGATTTCTCAAATGTCTTTTGTTTTGGTACCAAACAGTTGAAGCTTGGGGGTTGTCATATCTGCAGGCGGCGTTATTTACTTTGACCACCCTGATTATCTGAAGTTTGCTATTCCTACTTCTTAAGTACTAGTCCATATTGCATAGATTATTTTAGCTTTCTTGACCTTATTTGGTAATTAAAGAAAGTCGTTTTGTCTACATGCTCCGATGCACGGTAAAAACAAAGTCTTAGCTTGCAATGTCTGAATGCACGTAGTAATTATTCTATTTCAAAACGACCCAAAGGATGGGTTAAGGGTATCTGAGTAAAAGACTTCACAATATAGTGGGACATTGTGTCTTGCCTAAATATAAGCATAGATTTTTTGGACCTATCAAATTACATCCTGTACTGCAAGGAAGCTTTTTATACTGGAGCTTCTCCTTTTATGGAATAACTTTCGGAAGTCTCAAATCAATTTAGTCTATAAGTTTTATGTGTCGAAATACTCGACATTGTGAGTGTTCTAATAAAAGAAATTTGATTGCAATTTTGCTCTATGATTAGTTTGATAACTACACTAGGTATGTTGTTGATTAGTTGGATATCTAGAAGATCCTTCACGTAAATAACATTATAGACACCAACTAACGTGGAATATTTTAGCTATGATAGCTTAGTAAGTGGATAGATGAGTGATAGAAGTTGCTATAAAATTGAATGATTTAGAAGGTGACGAAATAAGTGGAGTTCTGAGTCAAAGTAGGAACGACTTTGGTGAAAATCTGTATCATTTTTATATAAAGTATGTTGACTCCATCCCCTTGTTTTATCTACTTTTCAAGTGTGAATATCAATATAGGGAAGGTCCAAAAGCACAACTTTTAGAACCATCTGAGAGGACGGAAGATGTTATCCCTCTTGACCCGAATCGATTCCCATTCCACTCTATAGAATTGTTAGATTAGTGACTTGACAACTACCCGTACCCTCCTATCCCTCTAAATCTTAGAGAAAGGTGAAAAGAAAGAACAAAACTTGCCAAGGGTGTGGCCTAGTGGCCAATGAAGTGGGTTGAGAACCATGAGGTCTCATGTTCAAATCCCAGCGGGAGACAGGCACTTGGTGATTTCTTCCTATTTGTCCAAAGCTTTGTTGGATAGAGTTACATGGTGCATGTGCTAGTGAGAGGTAGTAGGTACCCCGTGAAATTAATCGAGGTGCACGTTAGCTGGTTGGACACGACAATAATCAAAAAGAGAAAGAACAAAACTTATGGAAATTAAGGAACTACTAAAAAGTGGCCACACCTAAACACAGCCAACTCACTCAAAAATGGTAATTGTATGGTCTGGGAGCTGTTGCTTACATGCGTTTAGCTTTGACATTTTATCAAAAATCTTCCATATAACCATCTTCAACAGTAAAAGAGACTGAAGTTAACCCCAACACTTCACAGGATCACTGGTGTAAGAACATATGGTACATTTGTTAAAGAAATAGTATGCTGTTTCTACTAGTTTTAAACAAAAGAATCGGTTTATTTTAACAACATTATCGCGTTCTTTCAGTTCAATGGATGTTACTATCTTTCAATGAATCTATCAGTTGGAATACATAACTTATGTGCTGTACAATTCCTGTTTTTGCCAGGTCCTTGCTCTATCTTATTATGTTATCTCCTACTTCCCTGGAGGTTCAGCTGGGATGAGATTTCTTTCTTCAACCCTTACATCCTCTATTTTCAGATGTTTTGGAAGGTGACAACGTCCTCACAAATTTCCCTACTTTTCGAGAATAGCGCAAGTCTGATAACATTGTGTACTCTTGATGAATTGATTGAATGATAAATGATGAGAAGGGAATCAAGATTCCATTTTTTGGTACATGTTCTTGCCTTAGTTTTCTCATTTTAACTCGATTGGTATGTAGTTGGATTAGTTGTTAATATTGTTGAGTTGTTATGATGTTTGTAAGACCAAAATCTAGACGTATTGCGTTTTGGAGGGAAGAAATAGAAATTGATTTCGCATTTAGCGTCCATAGAGTGGGTGAAAATCACAGGAGTTCAAACCCACCAGAGAAAAAGATGCCAAGTGATTCATTCGAATCTACGAGTTATCTGATACCTATGCTTGGTGGAAGTTACTAGTTGGCCAAACAGAGCAAGTCATGAAGCAATAGATCATTTTCATTTGGCATATTACATACAGGTGTCTGTTAACTTGGTTTCAGCTGATATCTATGCCTTCCAATTTTGAGCAGGTACAAGTAGACGCACTTGTACATACCCAAAGCATAGATGTCAATTGATGCCAAGTTAAATGACATGTTTATGTATTACGGTATTTCATTGAACCTATTGACTCTAAACCCTAAATCCACCTCTGACATTGAGAATAATTTGCGCAATAGTCGCACCAATTTTCCATCTCGAATGTTTTGCACATTCTCCTCCACTCCATCTTTATTTTGTCTCTTCATCGTTGCACATTGACAAAAGCGGATCTAACTTATAACTTTTGGTTCACGTGGATTCAGTTTAATAATTTTTGTCCAGACCTTAATATGCATTAACACCTGTTGTCAAAATGTATAAAACTTTAAATTCTAAATTCGTCTGCGTCAATATCTCAATCTTTCAAGCTTCCACCATTCTTGTTTACCAAGAAACCAACAAGGATTGCTTCTAGATTGGCTTGAAAATATCATATACCTAATTTAGTGCAAAGATAGTATGAAATACATGTTTTTCATGCCATGATAAACATGAAAACATGATGCACCTAATTGTTTGGTTTCAAATAGTTGAAAAAAGCAATGTAAGGAATTAAAAGGACCATGTTAACATCTAGAAAAACTTTTGAAATATGATGTTTGCCTAATTTTCTGTCAAATATATTATAGAAAAATTTATAATAATGTTTTCTCCACATGTGGGTTATGTTTATGTCATTTTAAGTAATAGAACATGGAGGAAGTTAAAAAAGACTATTGTATTTAAAAATAAAGCTAAAAAGGGTTAGGGTGGGGGACTTGCACTTTTGCCCTGTTTGGTGCTGGTCTTTAATTTATGTTCCTCGTAACAAATAATTTTTTACAGGGTATAGGTTTATATTATTGTATCATAATATTCTACTAACACCACAAGTGCAATTTGTTTTTACACCATCAGACTGTGAGGATCTATATAACTTTAACTTGAAATGAAATAGCTTTATGTCTTGCCAATTGGGCTACGACACTTTTTGACCCTTGTTTGACCCTGATACTTTCGATGAGTCGTACCTATGACTAGTGATTTAAATTTAATTCATTTTAACTTGTTCAATTTTAGACTAACAAATCGTATATACTTATATATATATATATATATATTAGATTATTTTTAAAACCAAATCAATAAATTAAAATTAATACTTAACGTGATCATACATATTATTAATCATGGTTTAGTGATCTATATATTAGTTTGAGCTAAATATATTGCCATATGAAAGAGATCATTAATTAGGAAAATGTCTAGGAAGTCAATATGTTCCTATTTGTTAGGCAATTATACCACTTGTTGTTTTATTTAGTTGCACATCAAATTCAGAGGTTTATGTTTGGCTTGGCCTAATAATTTGGCAAGCCACGGAGTACGGAACGTATTGAGTAAGTATCATCGACCGATCATTTCTAACAAAATAATATAACGAAAGTCAATATATAAGTATAATTTTAAAAAAAAGTACAAATATTATATTCAATAATAATAGACACAAAAATAATAACGATATAAATATACGTAACATGATAATAAGTACAAGTGTACAACATATAATAATATGCAATAATCCAACATTTAACAAAAAGCACAATCAGGACTCTATATATAGTGATATGCATGATAAAAATTTAAACTTTATCGTTATTGATTGGATTATAGGTTAATCAGTAGTATATTGAGATATACTTGATTAAACTATAAATTATCCCCCCCCCCCCCTTTTATTTTTAAAGTTGGCTTCCCAACCCCTCGTGGAAGTACTTATTTATAGTTCAAACTCATTGATAGAGGCTTTGTAACTCCGTTGTTTTGATAATTCTAACAAACAATGGGATCTGGTTCAATGAGTCACGTATGTTTCTGAATAAATGGGGAACTGCTGTAAAGCTACCAACTCTGTCATGGTTGGTGAGCACGGGAAAAGATGACAAAACTCTCAGTCAATGGGAGGACACTAAGTTGTTTTGTTCAGAGGATAATATACCTTTGTTGACATGAAACTATCTAGTTCTCACATTTGAAGTAATCAAGCAAAAAGGTGTCTTTTGTCTCTCCAAAGAAGAACACAAGCTTCCAAGAACTGCTAGGGACCTGATAGAGTTGTCAAGTGTGTCTTTAAGTTGTTGATCGAGAGTTTGTGTCTTGTGTGTTTTAACTTGTAAGATCTGTTCCTAATCTATAAAGGAATAGATCGTGTAGTTTTATTTCCAGCCAACAATGAATATAGTTAGAGTTAACTGTGTAGTATGTGATTGAAATCTATATTAACTAGAGTTAGTTGATATAGTGGGCAATAAAGTTATTGTTTTGGCTCTTTCTGTAATAGAGGTGATACATATTGTAGGATTAAGAGTTTAATCCTTGTATGATTGTTGGAATCTGTATTCACTTGTTACTTGAAGATAGTAAAAAACAGTTGGAAAATCCTATTGGACAGGTCGTGGTTTTTCCTCCCTTG
Source organism: Solanum etuberosum (assembly GCA_029582245.1). NCBI lineage: Eukaryota > Viridiplantae > Streptophyta > Magnoliopsida > Solanales > Solanaceae > Solanum > Solanum etuberosum. Next base: position 22,674 of record JAJONR010033760.1, read on the forward strand.
AGCAAGGAGGTTTCTACGTAAAAATTCTTCTTGTTCTTATTCTGTACTTCAGTTTTTACTGCATTAAAGAGTGACAAGGACCTGGTCCTATGGTGGACTTGTATAAGTTATCAGGCTTTATTAGAATTTTGAGTTTATGGAATCTATACAAAAGTAACTTGTTGGATTTTATTTAAATTATTTATATAATTTAAGTGAGGTCTCATTTTAATACAAAGATAGAGTTTGAATTAAAACAACTGAGAAAAAAAAATCATTCAACATAGTGGAAGAGTGATAATTAATGGCTATGAAATATCATAACATAGTACTTAATTTCATTGATTTTATTACAATAATAATACTATTAGAAGTTATTTTGCCACAAAACATCATATCCTATTTCTTCAATAGGAATTGAAGAAGAACAAAAATGAGAAAAATCAAAATCTAATTCTCCCACATCGAAAATCTCGTTTACTCCCTCGTGGGAGACAATTGTATCTGACAATTCCATCATTTCTAGCCACTCGAAATCCTCGATTACAAGCTCCTCCTCCTCCTCCCTCTCCTCCTCGATTTTTGAGAAATTCGAATGCATATCAGCCACCATTGGTTGTATTACACAATCTTTGACAATATTAATATTGTCATAATTTGGTTGTAATTCTTCTTCAAATAATAATTTTCTTAGTGTGTCTTCATCAAATTGTGTCACTTCCAAATCTTCAAATTCATCAATATTATTGTTAGGACTCAATATAGCAATTTGTGTATCCATCTTATCTTAAGATAATAATAAAAAGGGAAGAAAGAGAGAAAATGCTAATATTTTTGAAAAAATAACTTTATGACTAAAAAGCTCAAGAAGAGAAGGCTTTAAATAGGCTCAATAAAATTTAAAAGAATTTTATTGAAAATGTCATATACCTAATATTTGCTGAAAAATAATTAGTACTTGTCATGAGAAACTTCTGCTTGGTTTTGGAAATAATGAGAAACTTCTGCTTATTTTATTTTTTGTGGAAAATTAAATGTCATTAAAACATACGGATTTAATCGAACCTAATAGCTTCAGTTAAAACATACGGATTTAATCGAACCTAATAGCTTCAGTTAAATACTTTATAACTATATTAAGAATTTTATTAAATATGTATATAAATTAAATTCAAAGTCAACTTTTTCTGAATAATATTTCACTTTATTTGAAAATTAGTGTCGGGTCATGAAAATTCTAAGTTCAACTTGAAGATAGATTCCAAATTTTAAAAATAACTTGTAATTTGGTTTTCTAGTCTATCTTTATAAATTCAAAGAAATGCTCTCTTCTCAAAAGTATAACTAAACGCAACTATATCTTCTACTACAATTTTAAGTAAAAATGAAAAATATTTAATTTTTATGAATAAATGCCTTCTTAAAACTCGTAAAGTTCAAATTCTATTTCCCCCTCCACAAAATAATATATATATTTTTGGAATCCTAAAATAATTTGCAGCCGCTATATTCTTTGTCTTTCAGATGGGCACTGTGTGATGAGCATGATGTGTATACTATGTAAACCTCCAACTGTATAATAACCTACACAAATGATATAAATCATACTAGGCAAACTCTATTATGACATGCTCGATTCAGAAGACATTGAGGGAGATCGAGCCAGAATCATCTGTATGAATGACCGTCATCTAAACTAACTGAGTCATCATGTAAGACACTTTAGTGGGACAATAATATTATAATATATATCTTTACCCTTTATTTCCTTTGTCAGCAAAAGTGATGTTGCTTTTTTGGAAAAGTGGGGTATGCTTATCCCTTTTTTTGGATAAATTGTTAAAAAGAAATGTTTGGTATATAATAAATTCAGTTGCGTTTGAGGATAGGATATTATTGAGTGCAATATTACAACTTGGTTAACACCATTTACAGCTCATCATTTTTATTTTTATTTTTTAATTTAATTTAATACGATATGACAATGTAAAGAATTTTTAAACTATTAAATCAAATAAAAAAATAGAGTTTATTTTAAACTTACACGTATTAGAATAGAAAATTAACATTTATATCAAATACTCATATCGAAGGCCCTTAGTAGGAGATAAAAAAGATGGCACAATATGCCAAAACAGGTTAATTAAATTACATCTACGTCATTCATAATATGAAAAAGTATCGATATAACTTTATATAGTTATTTTGTTTGATATTATAAATATTAGATTGATGCGATAAATAAATATGAAGCGACCATTCGTGAAATTATTCGAGATCCATAATTGGTTCATTTCAAATTGGAGATTCCATGTGGCCAAACCAAGATATGCCATATTTAAATATTAGTTATCACACATGGTTTGCCTCCAATAATTTCTAAACATATTAATTACTTGTAGTATTAATTAGTTTCTTCTCATAACTAAAAGTTAGGTTTTGGAGAATAAAATGACTCATTAAAATTTGTGTTAGCTTTTCAAAGTACATGATGGGTACATTTGTTGTGACTTGTGAACATGTTAGTAGTTTTTCTTTTTTACTAATTTACTTCATAGATATGATTAGAAATAAGTTTAGAACAAGATTAAAAATTATTTTTTAAATTGTGTGACGATTATCTCATTTAAAAATATATATAAGTTGCCTGGTGATAAACCATCAATTTAGGAGCACAACATAATTTTTTTTTTCTTGATGTCTTTTTACTTATTGATTTTCTATTATACCGTGCTTCCACATAAAAAAAAATAGAAATGATTGAAAAAATAGTATTAACTTTGTAATACAATCGGCTACAACTTCACTACGGTATTACCGAATACCATACCAAACCGAAATTTAAAATTTTGATATTTGATGTCTACTTTTAACTATCAATTATCGAATTACTGAACATGAAATTTGATAATTCCAAATCGAATAACAAATAGACATCACTAACTGTACTGTATGATTATCTTATTTAGAAGTTTAAATTATTAGGGGGGGAATATTTATTTATTTATTTGATTATATTGCCGATAATTAAATGAAGAGTAAATATAAAATAAATACAAGATAAAGATATAGAAAAAGGACAAAAGAAGTGTTAGCTATTGATGAATTCATTTAGTTATATTGTAACCCCACTTTATCTCTTTCATATGAATGGTTTTCCTTTGCCCACGTTTTATATTTAGCGTTGTTTGTGCTCAAATTTTGTTTTGTGAAAAATAACAAGATTTTTCTTAATTATAAAATGTAAAAATATATTTTAATTTTAAAATATAGTGAAATATATTATATCAGTCCACATAGTAATAATGAAATAGATTATATTCACGCATATGTAATAATCATTAGGATAATAGTACAAATTCTACTATTAAGGTATGTTGAAAAATGATTGATATTTTTGGGTTTTTAATTCAAATTTTGAAAAATTAAATATATAGTGTATTTTTAGTTTATTTTAATAATTTTTACTATTATTTGTATACTATTATTAATCATCTTTGTCATTACAACTATTATCATCACTCTCAATCATCATTGCATTAGCAACAACTATAGTATCAAAGCTAATAATTTTGTGAGACGAGTGAAGATGATAGAGTGATGGCATAAGGGTGTGGCTGTAAGGCCTTCGCCCGTCGTCTATAGGGTGGTGCATTACCTTTACCCATAGATTGAAGACGCTTACACAACAGAGTAGCAACAAACTTTGTTGGCTATAAATATTCGGAGTATAATATAGGTGACACATAATTAATCTCCAAATTAATCCATAAATGGTTGATATAGATTGTGAAACTTTGTTTTTGGGTGAGGTTGTTTGGTGTACAAACTAATTCACATCGAAAGTTGAAAAAAAAAAAGGAACCTGCCTTTTGGAAAGATCGTATGGACATAGCCCAAACAGGATAATATCACACTATGTAAACTATGTATAAGTATCGTGTGGATCACCACCTCTGCCACCTTTGCCATCATTACAATCAGACATAATACATAAAAATATCTCTTAATTTGACCTTACTTGATATCTATGGCCTCCAAGTTTGTGTTTGCACAAATAGATACTTAAATTTGTATAACGTTGAACAAGCAGACACACATCAGATTCAAATATCTTAATTTTAATGCAAACAGATAAAACTTAAGTCAACTTACTCGTTATGAAATCAAATTAGTCGGACCAATATATCTCGAATATACAATAATTAATTTTTTGACAAAATAAAAAGTAAATTGAAAATGAAATAGAAGTTGAAAGACAAATAATGAATTAATGAGTTGAGTGATTCTTTTCTCCATTATGTTGGATGTGGAAAAGATGAAAACTTGTACATCGATTGTGAGAGGCTTTTTATCAACTTATATTATTTGGAGACAAGAAGACATAACACGTACTACAATATATATGATGGTCTATTTTTCTTGACACTTACTTATACCTAATTTTTGTGACAATAATTAATGCAACAAAAAGTATTAAGGAGATAAAAGAAGTTGTTTATGTTAAAATCATCAATATAGGTTGCAAGTCACCACTAAAGCAATGTCGGAATCAAGATTCTTATTAAGATTCAAAAAATGAAGAACTAAACACACGAAGAAGTCAAAGTAATTTTAACATCTAGTATATATATATACCAATATAGGTCGCAAGTCACCACTAAAGAATATGATTATATGAATAAAATCGCTTCACTTGTATTTATCGGGACCGTGTCTTAGATATGGAGAAATTCTTGATAAGAAGTGCTTCTCTCTTAAATAGTCCGCGACACAAAATTGAATTAATTAGATCAATCGTTTTGAATACCATGTAATGATTTATTTATTTTTTTAAAAAAAAAAGAAGAAGGGAAATTTATGTTTTTTCATGAGGTTCAAAACATTACTTGAAAAATACTCATTTAAAAATATTACACCATATAAATACCTATTTTTTAGGATGTTCTTTACATGTCCATTGAAAAAGAAGAAAAGTGTAAACAATTTGTTAAAAGGAAAAAGTATTTACATAATCGTCTACATGTATGTATTTAATTTGTATATCTTCGGGGTATACAATTCACATGTTATATGCTTTAATAGTATACACCATTGTGATTCAACTATTCTTATTATCATATACCTACGGATATACGATCTATTATGTCAAATATATACCTTCAAGATATACAATATTGTGTCGTGCAATTCTTTTATGGACGATTTTTATAAATGGATATAAATAAATAATATTTTTCACTCGGATAATCAAGTAAATATCATACCTACACACAATTCTTCCCCCCCTATACATTCAGTACAATTTTTCGATGAAAAATATTTAATTTGTCATCCTTTACTCTATATGACTACGCCAATTTATTATTGGACTTCGAAATCAATTTTAAACCACCTTTGAGGGTGCATATAACTTATAATCCTGAAGTTTCATGTTGTCAATGAAGGATTGTGTTACTTCAAAGACTAAAGCAAGTAATGCTAAGGAAAATTGAATTCAAGAATTAAAGTTTATCGATTTTAATGATCCTTTACTTGCCACCAAATCCACAATTCATTTATATACTAACTAAGTTCACAATTTATTATTCGTACGTATTTTGATTTATTTATTTTGATATATGTATATGGTATCATTAATTTGAACCTAACAATAATAATTTATAATTAATATATGCAGAAGCTTTTGTTGGGTTCACATTTGTACAAAAATGTACCTACAAGGACTAGCTAGTACTTCAGGTAAACTTTTTTGAACTATATGATATAAAAAAATAAAAAAAATAAAAAAACTGGGTTGGAAGGTATTTTAAGCATATATCTGTAATAATATGCTAAAAAGATATTTTAATTCTCAAATCAATAAAAATAATATAACTAAAAAATATTAGCCTCAAGATTTTGGTTTAGCGATAAAAGCGTAACACCATGAGATGTGGATTGTGCATACATTATAGATTCGAACATGTGACATGTCGATTCAATATTAAGATTAGATTTTTTAGGAAGGAAATTCGAAATATAAATAAGTAAACAAACAAAGAAATAAAAAATATTCTATATATATAGACCAATCTATGCAATGTAATTCTGCGATAAAAGATTGTAATTGATACCTCTTAGATAAAGGCGACTCTACTAGTAACTGAATTAGTATTTTTATTTAAAAAGTTTTAAATGTATAAAAGTTACACATAAAGAAGTCAAACTAAGAAATTTTAATATCTATTATATATATATAAAAAATAATTTTGACCCGTAATTCTGCCCATGGGCTTTGCTAGTGTAACACTTGGATATATTGTTAAGTTGAGATAGGTAGGAATATGAATCATATGATGGAAACTTTACACAAATTAAAGTGGAAAGGAATATGAATCATATGATGGAATCACATTCAACCCATTTTCAAAAATTAAGACGCAAGTCCATGGCTATTGGCTAGCTCCATTTTTCTCTTGAATTACCACTTTGTAGTTTTTCGATATTCGATATTCAAAATTTACTAGATAAGATAAATTTGAATTAACATCAGATAAGCTTAAGGGGGCGGGGATAAAACACCTTTTATTAGAAATTCTTCATTTTCATACCTAAAAAATAAAATATGTAATTAAAGATTTGAGGAATTTCGCTTATTTTATTGCACCTTCTTGGTCGTCACTAGGGGTATGTCAAATTAGGGAATTAGGTTGAATTTGAATGAATCAAGATAAACTAAGTTATTAAATAGATGAGTCATTAACCCGTCCTAAAAGTTACTTAGGTTGAGATGAGTTAGGTCAAGATGGACTAAATAATGGATCACAACCCAACTATCAAACTTACCAATTTTTAATTTCTTTATTTTGTCTCTTTATAATTTATTCAATCATCAAATGATTCCTTCTCTTTATTATGAATTTATACAAATATTAAATTTTAAAAAAATTGATAATTTTCTCATGGATCAATTTAAGCTATATATTAGCCAACTTTTATATAATTTGAACTGAATGTGTCAAAATATGTTAGAATTAATAAATGAGTCATTTAATTCATCCAAACTTTGATGAATTAGACAGATATCAATTGTTCATTCCAAAATTTATAGAAAAAAACTCATTTTTTTGTCTTACATTTTACATCAATTTTGAAAATCTTGGTAAGTTAATTACACCCCTCCTGCTTTAGTCTCAAATAAGGCACAAATTAAGGTGAACAGACTGGACCGAGCACTAGGTCTAACACAATAAGACTGCACCCCCTATTTAGTTATTATTTCTATAAAAGTACCTAATTAGGCCCTAAGGTACTAATACTAACTCCAGTACTCAAACACATTACATTGTATAGACTGACAGTAAACTTACAATTCATTCAAAAGGTTGTACCAAGATTTCATCAGAAATGAAGCAAACATATGAATTTGACTGCGTAAAACAGTTTAGTCTGAGAAGCAAATCAAGCTCAAAGGGAGGCAAAAATCTAGAGATAAACCATGAATGTGTTTTCTAAATGGTGGAAACGAAACGAAACGAGACTGAATGAGAAATTTCAATCAGAGATGATGATTAGCGCACTTGGGATGTAGCAGTATTTGATTCCTCAGCTTCATTAACAGCAATTGGTGGCGTCCCACTGTGTTGTGTCCTGTAAATCAGATAAACAACCTCAGGATTGATTCAGAAATATCTAACATCAATTGTAAACTGCTCGTTGGGACATAATGAAGACAGATAAACAAAAGAGCACATATAAGTTTCACTTATTAGGCATATACTCGTAGCATAGTGCGCGAAATATAGACATCAAAGAAGCAAAGAATACCTTCGTGAAATGATAGTTTCTTCAGACAATGCCTTCTCCAGTCTCTCCTCAAATGGCGTTGCGTGCCAACTAACTTTTTGATCCTAAAGAAGTCACAAAATCATCAGTGTTTATTTGTCGAAATATATAGCTGAGAGTAAGTAAAGTAGAAAGCATGGAAAACCTCTTTGTACTTGTTAGTAGAATTTGGAATCCCATTTCCATCCCACCATTTAGGAGATATACGGGAAGTTTCATCGTCGTTCCAATGAGCAGCAACCAACCCGATGATAGGTCTATCTTTAGGAGTTCTTCCATAATGAACAGGACCAAGATGCTGCTTACTCTGCACTTGATTGATTGAAGGTGGTTTTGAGTCTTTATTAGCAGCACTTTCTCCGAATCCAGACATTCCTAGTTCTGAAATACGGGTTGCCTCTTCAGGCCTTTGATCAGAATCTGTCGTGTGACTGGACAATAATCTAGAATTGGAATCTTGAGTAGAGTAAGAATCTTCATCTGACAATTCCTTCAACTGTGAAGCATCATCCACGGGGTTTAGAACGGGATACACATACTGAGACCTGATCCGTGCAGTTTTAGCTATTCCCATGCGGTTCATATATGCTGGAAAAACGGTTCCAGGTGTTTGCATCTCATCCGTCAGCTTTAATGGGGTTGGATAGGGTGAATACTTCGATGCATTGTAGTTGCCTGATGATTCAGATTGTTCGGAGCTTTGACTTGTTTCAGATGAAATACATTTTGATGACATTGAAGACAGATCAGACTCGCTTTCAAAATGAACAGATCGGTATCTGTACTGGGCAGTTGGAGCAGTGATTGGTGAAGCTGCTGAAGCCTTGTTATCATTACGAGCCAGATTAGCGTTAACCTCAATGAATATCGGAGTGCTAGAATTCTCACTGCCATTGATGAAGCTTTTAGATAAACTTTGATCACTTTGTCCATCTGTTAAACAACTACATAAATATAACAACACATTAGATGGCCATTCATGTCTTTTACATTTGTGAAACATGAGATGTTAAATGGCTAGGTGTATATATTCAGAGTGAAACACATCGGACTAACAAAAGGTGGATCAGTATATGCAATGCATTCTTTAGTAAATAAAAGCAATATTTCTTGCCAAATCAGAACATGAATTCAGTTCTAGAGATAGGATGTGAATAGGAGAGCCAGAAATAATGTCATTTTATACACAATGTAATGCTACATTTAGTTCTAGAGAAGAAAATGGAAGGAACTGAATACTTGCCATTTTCATTTGATAAGGTTCAGTAATATCTAAGAATATCATTTAATCAAACTTCTCTAGCTATGTTTTTGAGGTTAGAATTACACCTGCTAGGCGTATGCACCAAGGAACCAGAATGTGTCTTTACTCCATCAATCTTGACAGGTGTAGGCTGATCAGATAAAGAATTCAAGTTGAGCTTCTGATATGTTGTATCAGAGGGCCATGAATTGACTTTTAAAGGCTCAACTTCTTCCATTGGAGCTGACAGGTCTTTGCATTTCATTGAGAAGTTCCGAATTTCAGCAGGAGTCTCAGGTAAGGTTCCACAAGCTTTGAGAAACTTGGCCTGCAAAATTAAATTGGATAAACTATGTAAAAAGCAATTCTCAAAAATAGGAGCTGGCCACCTTAAGTTAACTTTAGAGAACTTGAAAGTTAATATCTTAAGAAAGAGGCATTAGCATTCACCTCCCAAGGCCAAAAATAAAGTTTTCGAGGTCCTTGTACAATAGAAACCACTAACAAATCAAAAAGAACAACTGTGGTACAATACACAGGCATTCAACTGACTTTTAGTATCGTACTCTATGTTACATCTTGTTTCTTTCAGCAGAATAATCACAAGCCATTGATTTTCTCTAAATATTTAAATTCAACTTCCCTAAGTTGACATGACGAAGCTTAAACAACCAAATAAGCAGGTAAGGGAAATCGTACTAAGAGCCTGTTTGGATTGACTTTTGGCTTTCGGATTTTGACTTATCAGCCAAAAGCCATAAGTTAGAAATTCTAACTTATGGCTTTTGGCTTATTTTTACCATTTTAGCTTAAAACTAAGTGCTTATAAGTTAAAAGCACTTTTTTAAGTTACCTAAACATTCCAAAAGTGCTTAATAGCAGTTTTGGCTTAAAAGCACTTAAAATAAGCCAATCCAAACAGGCTCTAAGCCTCAGTGTCAACAAAATACGTCCAGCAGCTTAGTGAATGATCCAGAGTGATAGATCAATAGACTGTAAATACCAAAATTGGACCTCGACAAACAGAAACGGCCAACATAACAAGAAACTGAGACTATTTTAACAAAGATTAAGAGTACAGACCAAACTCATTATCTGCTAAGATAAATCAAATGCTTTCTTCTCTTTCCAGACATCTCCGCAAGTATTTCCAAGTGGAACTAACATATACTACTGTTCGTGAACTAAAGAAGCTCAATCACACCATGAATTAGAGATTAAGAGAGAGGAACTTTGTATATTTCAGCTTAAAGAAGAAGCAGTACAGAATGAGAGAATAGCTATTTATACAGCTATCTCTTACAGTTATGTAACTAACAGTTCAGAAATTAGTTATATCCAACTTTTCCTGAAATGACTAAACTTCCCTTTCTATTTCTAACTAATATCAACACTAATGTCACCTACTTATATCACAACACTCCCCTTCAAACTAGGTGGTGCAAAGATGTCTAGCACTCCTAGTTTGGATAGTAGGTGTTCATGTTGAAGTCTAGATAATCCTTTGGTTAGTACATCTGCAGGCTGATCTCTTGTAGAAAGATAATTCACATTGATTAGTCCTTGTTGTAGTTTCTCCCTTATAAAGTGACAGTCGATCTCAATGTGCTTTGTCCTTTCGTGATACACCGGATTTGCAGCAATTTGAATGGCTGCTTTACTGTCACTGTACACTTGCACTGGTAGTTGAACTTCAGCTCCTACTTCCTTTAGCAGTCCAAGTAACCACACTAATTCTGACACAGTGGAGGCAAGGCTCCTATATTCAGCTTCAGCTGAACTTTTTGACACTGTTGTTTGCTTCTTTGCCTTCCAAGAAACTAATGACTGACCAACCTTCACCATGTACCCTGTTACAGACTTTCTGGTCAGCATACAAGAAGCCCAATCAGCATCACAAAATGATGTCACCAACCCATCTGAACTACTAGATAACAATAAACCTTGTCCAGGTTATCTCTTGATATATCTGATTACTCTTAGTGCAACATCAAGGTGTGACTTCTTTGGCTGTTGTAAGAATTGACTAAGAGTTTGTGTATTGAATGTTATATCAGGTCTTGTCATATTTAGATACAATAGCTTGCCAATTAATCTTTGATACATTGTTTGATTCACAAGTGGATCCTCTATCTCTGCTTGTCCCTTCTTTACATGCTCATCATACAACTTTGATGCTAGTTTAACATTGATGTCAATGGGTGTTCCTGCAGGTTTGGCTGTTGTCATGCCAACTTCAGATATAAGCTCAAGAGCATACTTTCTTTGGTGCATCAATATACCAGCAGTTGATCTAGTGAATTCAATTCCTAAAAAATACTTTAATTCACCTAGATCCTTCATCTTGAAAGCTTGTTGTAATGTTTTTTTTGTGTCTTCTATCAGTTTTAGACTGCTACCAGTGATCAACATATCATCCACATACACAAGTACTATAATGATCCCCTCTTCTTCTTTGTTAATAAACAATGAATGATCATGTTGACTCTGCTGAAACTTTAGTTTGAGAAGTGCTTCAGTCAACTTATGGTTCCACTGTCTAGGTGCCTGTTTGAGACCATAGAGGGATTTGGTCAGCCTACATACCTTCTCCCCTTGAAGACAAAGCCCTGTGGCAACTGCATATAGATCTCATCATCTAGCTCACCATGTAGAAAAGCATTAAACACATCCATCTGATGAATATGCCAATGCCTTGAAGCAGCAAGAGAAACAATGGCTCTGACTGTAACCATTTTCACAACAGGTGAAAAAGTTTCCTTGTAGTCTATTCCTTCCTGCTGGCTATACCCCTTAGCAACCAGCCTTGCTTTGAATCTTTCAACTTCTCCTGTGGATTTATACTTCACTTTATAGATCCATCTACAACCTATAGGTCCTTTGCCTTGTGGTAGATCAGTTATCACCCAAGTGTTATTACTTTCAAGGGCCTGAATTTCAGATTGCATAGCATCCACCCACCTTTTATCTTTAACAGCCTCAGAGTAGGTATCAGGTTCCCTTATTATGGAAGTTGCAGCAATGTAAGCTTGATAGGAAGGGGATAGATGATCATAGCTCATATAGTTGCACATAGAGTAGGGAAAAGGCTTATGGAGAGTACATGATACAAAATCCTTCATCCACAATGGAGGTTGTTTATGCCTAGAAGATCTTCTAGCAGAAGGCAGTCTAGAATTCTCATTAACAGAATCTGATGCTACAATATCAGGATGCACCTCAGGAACATTTATGTCATGTCTTAAGGGCAACTCAGACTCCACCTGTTGATCATCATATGGGCACCCAGTGACAGGAAAATAATGAGACATCAGATGATCTAAGTTAGGAGGCATGACTGCAGAATCATGCATGGAGTCTGTAAACACCTTCTCTTGACTTGAACTGGACATCTGAGCAAAAGGAAACGATCCTCTCTAAACATCACATCCCTACTAATAAAAAAGGATTAGATCAAGTAGAATGTATCCTTTCTGAATTTCTGAATATCCCATATGAACAGCAGACCTGGATCTTGGCATTAACTTGTCATGTTCAGTCAGTTGTTTAGCAAAGCACAAGCATCCTATAGTTTTAAGATGAGTCAATACTGGTTTTCTACCATAAAGCCTTTCATAAGGTGTCTCATAATTGAGAACACTACTAGGTAACCTGTTAATGAGATAAGCAGCAACTAACACACACTGACCCCAATAACTCACTGGTATGCTAGCCTGGAACCTGAGTGCTCTTGTGACCTCAAGTAAATGCCTATGTTTCCTTTCAGCAACACCATTTTGCTGAGGAGTATAAGGACATGATCTTTGATGCAGAATACCCATTTCTTTGAACATATTAACACATACAGAGTTCACAAACTCAGTACCATTGTCTGACCTCAATATTTTGACTGATTTCCCAAATTGAGTTTTAACATACAAAAGAAACTCTTTAATAGAAACATACACATCTGATTTATGTTTGAGCAAGATTAACCATGTCATTCTAGAATAGTCATCTACAATGGTAAGAAAGTATTTGCTACCATCAACTGTAGGTACAGCATAGGGACCCCAAACATCAACATGTATCAAATCAAAGCAAGCTACAGTTTTGATACTACTCACAGGAAATGCTAGTCTTGTTTGTTTGGCATAAGGACATACAGAACATTTAGACATTGTACATAGATTTTGTTGATTCACAGCAAACATCCTTGCAAGAACTGCAGAAGACACATGTCCTAATCTTTGATGCCACAACTCCATGTCTACTGCCTTTGTATTGTTGACAGCAAATGCAACTTCCCTTTCACTACTGGTACTTGTATCATTTTTATTGGTTAAGTGCTGCATTAGTAAGTATAAACCACCCTCTTCTTTACCAACTTCCTTCACCTTCCCATTGCAGAGTTCCTGGAAAACACAAAAATTAGGAAAGAAGGTGACAGAACAACCTAACTCCTTTGTGATTTGACTGACTGATAGTAGATTATACTTGAAGTCAGGAACATGCAATGCATTAGTAATCACACTTCTGGCTGATAGAGCCCATGAACCAACATGAGACACTTGAGTGGTAGTACCATTTGGAAGATACACAGGCTTAACTGCTGCAAGCTTTGACACTGATCCTTCCACCATCATATCTAAGCTAGAGACCATATGATTTGTTGCACCTGTATCAACAATCCACACTTGACTGTGATCAACAACAAAAGGGTCCTTACCAGTGGTACTAGCAGTGTTGCAAGTAGAGAGAGTAGATGCATCTGACTTCTGTTGAACCATCTTCAAAATATGATCATATTGATCTTTTGTAAATGTGCACCCCTGTAGCATCTGTTGAACCTCTTTCTCAGCTTTACTGATTTTGGGACTGACAGTATACTTCAGAAGATCCTTCATTCATGAAACTGTGTTGCTGTTGATTAAGTGGAATTCCCCAGCTTGGTGGAGGAAGATTTGTGTTGAGACCATATGTGAAGTTGGCCTGAGCTGATGGATAATGGTTACAATGACTGCCAGTTGGGAGAATTGGTCCTCCTTGCACCTTTCTTTTTGACTTAAAATCAGGAGGATAACCTACCACTTTGTAGCAAAATTCTTTGTTGTGACCTTTGCATTTGCAGAAGTCACATATTAGTATTGAATTCCTTTTAAACTTCTGATTCACACTTGAGCTGTTACCAGCTTTTGAGTACATAGCAACAGATGAATCCAAGCTAACAGAAGTCATTCCCAAGCTAGTAGTACAAGTCACCACAGCCTTTTGACATTCATCCCCAACTATCATAGAATACACATGATTGATTGTTGGTAATGGATCTAGCATGAGAATTTGACTTTTGGCTTGATGATAGGATTCATTTAACCCCATTAAGAACTGATAAACCTTCTGCCTGTTCATATGAGCTACAAATCCCTTTGAAACCTCACAGTTACAACAGGGAGCTGGAACTAATACCTCAAACTCATCCCATAGAGTTTTGAGCCTTGTGTAATATTCAGAAACAGATGCAGTACCCTGTTGCAGAGAAGCAATATCTTTGTGCAAGCTATAGGTTCTAGAACCGTCTACTCGATCAAACCTTTCTCTTAAATCAGTCCAAACATCAAACGCACTAGAGGCAAAAGCAAGTCCACTCAATAAACCCTTAGATACAGAGTTTAGTAACCAAGACAACACAATTGCGTTCACTCTTTCCCAATGTCCCCACAATTCTACACCATACATTTCTTTTCTAAAAGTTCCATCAATTAACCCAAGCTTATTTCTTCCAAACAGTGCTAGTCGAATAGATCTACTCCATAACATATAGTTGTCAATACCAAGCAGTTGAAACGAAATCAAACTAATACCACTAACATCAGTAGGATTAAGAAACAGTGGGTGATTGTAGTCAATACCTTGTCCATGCACTGAACTGCTAGTTTGAGGAACAAAAGGTGCAGATTCATTCTGAGGTAAATCAATTGAACTACCTTCAGGCGCCATTGATGATCAAATTGAGCTTCTTCTCGCGGAAACAATCAACTAACAAACTACAAAAGATACAGATTCCAGCCTTATTTCAAGCTACGATCTGTAACCAATTTTGACACAACTCTATGAATCGATGAATCAGACAATTGATTCTTTGATCCTTTGACAAATACCAGCTTCAGATCTTAATCAGACTGAAGCGTGAAGCTCTGATACCATTTCGTGAACTAAAAAAGCTCAATCACACCATGAATGAGAGATTAAGAGAGAGGAACTTTGTATATGTTATAGAATATTGTAGGATATTGTAAAGATATTCTCTTACCTTATATAGCTAGCTAAATCATAGAAAGATGTGTAGGATATTTACTTACCTTTGATAGAACC
>JAJONR010033765.1:0-91072 GCA_029582245.1 Solanum etuberosum
TTGTTCTTTCAGGTATGTAAGGCTATCATAGTGTTGGACTAGTTCGTCCTCACGCCCTACATCTACTTTCAAATCAGTAAAAGAGAAATCTAGGATTCTACCCCTAGATTTGAGTATTCTTGAGATGAGTTGATTTTGAGTTCTTGAGTTCTTGTTTCTTTTTGCCATTCTATTCCTAATTATTGAATTGCTATATGTTATGCATTGTGATTCTTGAGTTGATTCGTTCATGTCTATATTTGAGCATGAACCCTATAAATTGAGTATTTTTGAGATGAGTAGTATTGTTGAGTTCTGAGTACTGAGTTTCCATATTGCTATTAAGATCCCTGAGTTGAGTCGTTTATGTCCATAATTCCGCATGAACCCTATGAATTGAGTTATAAATTTTGAGAAGCTTTTTAAAGCCAACATATGAGTTTATAAACTGAGTTTTTGAGGAAGTAAAGATGAGTTTTGAGAAAAAGTTTCTAAAACATGATTAGTATGACAATCAAGTATGACATCCATGTTTAAGCAGTATGGTATCTAGTTATGTCATCAATGTTTAAGCAGTATGGTATCTAGTTATGCCATCAATGTTTAAGCATTATGGTATCTGGATATACCATCAATGTTTATGCAGTATGACTTCCCGAGTCATCAATGATCATATCACAATATGATTTTTATATATTTTTGAGAAAGAGTCTTCAAGTATGAATTTAGTAAGAGTATAAGGAGACTATGTATTCTTAGAGATATCAATTTTTACATTGATAAAAGAGAAACTGAGATTTCTAAATGAGTTATGAGTTCTAAAGATATTTCAAGAGCAGTTACCACTTTTAAGAGGGTAGTTTTAGCAATTATCTCAAACCAGAGGAAGAGCTATGTTTTAAACATATGAGCATGAGTATATATTACTGGGAGTAGTATTGAGCACCGATATGTGGACGAGTTTAGACAACTCAAAGTCCTCATAAACCATGTATGCGAACATGGGTAAAGGGTCATACTTTTTAGATGATTCCTTATTTCTTTTTAAGCATAGCTTAGTGGATTTACTTAGTTGAGGTGTCCTATATCCCGACAAGGTATATGACAGTTCTGGTAGCGTGGGTGTGACGTTGTATCATCACGTAGCTCATAATGATGGTTGTCGGTTAGAGAATCTCCCAATAGAGTTAAAGTGTATTTTTATATATCACTTATTATGTTGAGTTCAGAGATGAGAAAGTGTTTTTTAATGTTTTAAATGATTTAACTTCTTTATTTCTTTACATTTAGCTTGAGTACATTGTTATCTATTCCAGTCCTTTCTTTCAGTTATTTGTTATTCAGCTATATTACATACTCGTACATTCAATTTACTGATGTCATTCGACCTGCATATTTTAATTATGCAGATACAAGTTCTTAGGATCCTCAGCAAGAGTCCGTTGAGATCACTTCATCTGCTTTTGAGTAAGACCTCCTTGCTTTTGGAGGACTCCAGTTTTATGAGTTGTTAGTAGTAGTTCCCTTGAGGAGTCGTGTGTCTTGTCCCGACACTCATCTTTGTATAGTAGAGGCTTCATAGATAGACAATTTTGGAGAGTCTTTCAGTTTCAAATGTTTTATTTAACACTTGTGTTTCATACTCAGTATATTCAGCGAAGTTTTGAGATTCAGTAAACTATTTTTAAACGTTTCTTTCAATTTGATGCTTATGTATGCTTGAGTTAGTCTTCCACTTGTAGTCAGCCAGGATGAGGGTTCGCTTGAGGACCAACAATGGTTCTCGAGTGCCGTCCACGTCCAGGGTGTAGGCTCGGGTCGTGACAAACTTGATATTAGAGCACAGAGTTCAAGTGTCCTAGGGTGTCTATGAAGCCGTGTTAAGTAGGATCTTATTTATGATTGTGAGGGCCCCACTTCTATAAATGAGGGACTAAAGACATTTAATAAAAGTTTCCCTTCTTTCATACTCAAAATCATGCAGTAGAACTGTGTCATAAGGAACTAATTCTAACTCGTGTGTTTCTCATATCCATTCGACTACCCCTCATACTCAAGGTAGTTTAAAAGCAAAGCCAGTTACATCTCAATGAGCTACTCTCAACATGAGTCTTGAGAAAGTCATGAGAATACAAAGGGGCTTGATAGAAGCCCATGAGTGAGCTTAAGTGTTGAGATTCGAAAGAATGCACTCATATTCATATAAATCGTACGTTCAAACTAAAAGTGAGATGTACTCTCTTCTCTAAACCTTGTTTCAGTAGAGAGAAGTATGTTTCAGAGCTTGGGTAGTATTTGCACCCGAAAAGATAGTAGGAGTTACGAGGTTATAAGCAGTAATAGTAAAAGTGCCCAAAGTTAGAAGAATGCATGCAGAGGTTCAGTAATCTAAGAAAGGAAGATAGTGATGAGGCAAATTATTTTATGGTAGTCGTGCAACTAGTGAGTTATTAATGATGAGTTTTTCTTTATTGGTAGACTAAGAAGTGATGGGTTTGTGATGATTTCATGATAGGAGGTAGAGTAATAATTACTAGTTAGGATGAGTTAGAGTATACTTTAAATAGAAAGGAGGTTATGATGATGTGTCATTGTATTAGTAATGACCAAGTGTAGTTGTTGAATAGAAGAGCATGAGTATTCATGAGGTGATAGCTCTAAGCTAGGCTTATGATCTTTAAGGGAAAGCCCATAATATTCAAAGGGTTTTAGAACTAATTAGACAATGATGTATAGTAAATGAGTAAATAGTACTTAAGTCGTGAAATTGAATGTGACGATAATTCATAAGTATGTAGACAGATAGATAAAGATTGACCACTTGTCATGAGATTTTAGTGGGCGAGTGTTTCTTAATATGTATCTAGTAGTTGTAAGTTAGTATAGTAAGCGAGAAATCATATTAATATCCGGGTTTAGTAATAAACATTAAGCTTGAATTTGAGATGAGTATTGTGATAAAAAGGAGATGACAACATGAGGGTGATGATGTTAGTTTTGAGATCTGATCTGATAGTTTTGACATAAAGTAGGTGAGAAATTATAATGTCAGTTGCAATGAATGTGAGTGGTAAAGGTGTGGAATTCTTACTCTTAGATGAGAGAAAGGAAATGTGGCTAAGTCATTAGAGTAACAAGAACATTAGGGGGTGTACCAGAGATCGTATATAGTCAGACGAGATTCTAATTAAGTTATGATTTTTTTCATGTGTGCCTAGATAGTATATGGATCTGTCAATGTGGAATAGGCTGATGTAAGCATTTTTTCCTTAAGAATTAAACGAACCGGCCTTATAAGCCAATGAGAAGAGGTTAATAGAAGCATCTTAGAAATAGGTCCTAGAAGGAGTCTTAGTGTCTGCTTATGGAGAGTTCAATAGCCATGAGATAAGCCTTTCTGAGTATTAAAGGGAATGTATACCAGTGTGGAGATGATGGAATAGATCCATAGCTTTCAAGTGTCAGCTTTAGACCTGAGGGGGAGATGATAAGATGAGAAGCCAAGTAAAGTGTTGAGGATGAGATAGTGAAGTCTTCCGAAAGAGTTTTAGAGGTATATCAATCCATTCATAATCTTGCGTATTCCTCAAGTCCAAATATTACAATATCTTGTTGATAGTTCTCATATCAGAATTATGTCTATGACCTATGCTCATACACTTTAGAGAGATTCACATCTATGCTCAGTTTCCAGAATGAGGGGCAAAGACTTTAGCCGATTAACCTCAAGCTTAATCCATAAAGTTGTGGATATCAGCCTCATGATATGAACCTATTCATATAAGTATTCATGTCTCACAGTATGTCCAGTCTCACAAATCCTTGAATTACTCTTAATGGCTAACAATATAATGTTATGTCATGCATATTCTTATATTAGAATTCTCGAATGAATCGTGCCTATGATCTTTCGCCCTAAAGCTCTCTCAGTGATTGTTTTAGTTGTGAGTGGTGTTGTTGATAGTAGTTGTGTGATGATAGACAAGAGGATTGTTATTTCTTAATGTGATAGTGATGGTGTGTTCATTCCATCTAAGTTTATGAATGTAGAGGAAGAAGGAGATAAGGTTTTACGATGAGTACTAAGTCAGCTTACTGGGGGTAAAGCATGAAAGTTCAGTTGATAGAGATGATGAGAGGATGAGAAATTCTTATAAAGTGGGTTAGTGGGAGTCTATGGAGTGGTTAAGGTTCAAAGCTTGAATGTGGTGTTGTTAACATATGGACAATGCGTGATACATTAGGTGTTTCGTGATATGAGCTCAAGGTTAGCTGAATGTAGCAATAAGGAGTAGTGTTCTTGGGATGAGATTTCCTACAGAGGTATAGAACCCGAATCTTATGATTTAGATCAGAATAATCACCCAATGTTAAGTACTTTGTGATTCTGAGTTAGACTTGAATATAGTAAGAGTAGCCCCTTTCCATTCTCAGACCAACCTTCATTCAAGGACGAATGATCCCAAGGGGGAGATATTGTAACATCCCAAAAAATTTTAAGATAAGATTCGAGTTATTCTTTATTTGTGAATAAGATTGTATCGGGTGATTCTCAAATTGCCCATATTTTTATAGGTCAATTCTTTAGGGTGAGAATGATTTTGCATATTAATTAAGGTCACTAAAAACCCCTAGCACAAAGTTGAGTTTAAAGTTTCCTTACCGATTAAGTTTTTATGTAAGATTCTACTTGGATCAACTTTAAAC
Source organism: Solanum etuberosum (assembly GCA_029582245.1). Lineage (NCBI taxonomy): Eukaryota > Viridiplantae > Streptophyta > Magnoliopsida > Solanales > Solanaceae > Solanum > Solanum etuberosum. Next base: position 4,687 of record JAJONR010033765.1, read on the forward strand.
GACCATATCTCTTAGAATATAAGGAGTTACGTGGCTCCTAACCTATCAAATTAAAGGTATTTGAATCTTCTTTCCAGCGCCATAAATTTTGCGTCAATCCAAATTTTGAGTAAAAAGTTATGACCGTTTTAGTAACCTGATACAGTGATGTCACGAATTAGCTGATGGGAAAATATTAAAAAGAGTCGTTTTTATCTTTTTACCTCTAAGAAAACCCTAAGAGAATTTATTGACTAATTAAAGACAAAAAACAATCAGATTTTCATCTCTTAATCCATCATTCTCTTCTCTCTCAAACCCTAAACCAAAACCCTAAGGAAAAATCAAAGTAGAAAACTTCAATTCAAGATTCTTTCAATCTTTTTCAAGATTCTTCTTCCAGGTAAATCTTTCTTCAAGAATTCCATTCTTTCCAACTCAAATTCTTCCATACAATTATGGATCACTAATGAAAATCATAATTCTTGGCCATAGAGATTTTAAGAACTAATTCAAGAATCTCAAGAAAGGTTTTCTTGATTTTTCTCCTTCAAGCTAGGGTTTTCAAGCTTCTAATCAAGTTCTTATCCAAGATTCTTCAAGAACCTTGTTCTTCCAGGTATGTAAGGCTATCATAGTATTGTATTAGTTCGTCATCACGCCCTACATCTACTTTCAAATCAGTAAAAGAGAAATCTAAGATTCTACCCCTAGATTAGAGTATTCTTGAGATGAGTTGATTTTGAGTTCTTGAGTTCTTGTTTCTTTTTGAAATTCTATTTCTAATTATTGAATTGTTATATGTTATGCATTGAGATTCTGGAGTTGATTTGTTCATGTCTATATTTAAGCATGAATCCTATAAATAGAGTATTTTTGAGATGAGTAGTATCATTGAGTTATGAGTACTGAGTTTCCATATTGCTATTAAGATCCCCGAGTTGAGTCGTTCATAGCCATAATTCCGCATGAACCCTGTAGCAACCCTCTCGGAAGGATGCTACTAGTTAACAAGAAAGCTAATATAATACTTGCACAAGTAAAAAGGATTAATATAAGATATATAAATTATAATTCAGTAGAGGAATTTAGCCCAAAATAACAAGTGAAAGGTATAAAGACTTGTCATTTAGAAATTTAGTTGATCTCAAATTTAAACAAGACAGGAGTCCCAATTTATGGCGGAAAATCTTTCAAAATAATTTAAACAAATATGCTAAGAGATTTTCATGTATTATCTATACTACTACCAGACACGTTATAAATCATTACCAACTTCGGGGTACCAAAGTTTAATTGGTTCATGCTTCATACAAACCTTCAAAATACACTGTAAATTTAATACATTACGAGACTTGGGTTTACACACCCAAAAAATTAAAACTTGTAGTCATACATTATTTTACAACCCATGGTGACATGATCAAATCAGCCTTCAAAATTACATGTAAATGTACAACACATAGATCATGTACAAGTCCCAAGATTTATGCAAAATATAGATGCCTATACGCAAATGTGATCTTCTATAAAGCTCTCAAAAACTCCGTCTCCAATGGCCAACTTCAAGTATCCCCTCAAACGTTCCCTACGATAGAAACAACTATCGCTAAGAATAAAACTTAGTGGTGTAAAAACTATATGCGTGGAGCTTCTAGATTCACCAAGTTACCTTTTAAAAGTCATGGGCAGCATAAATGAAACATAATAAATAAATCAAGTAAACAATATATCAAGGGTATCAAGTTCTATATTTAAAGATTCAAGTGTCAAGAACGCGCATAGCACCATTTTCCAAGAGATCCAATACCAAGGCTCGCCCAATATATACATCATGTCGTCACACCAAGCATAAACAGGTACCAAGAAGGACCGATGCGCTGCATCAAGAAGGGTCAAAGCCCAATAATCAAGAGAACCAAGAACCATATTAAAAATGTCTTTCTAGTTCGTACTTAAAATGGACAACTTTCATACTTAAAGACGAACTAAAAATTCAGAGTCAAGATAGAAAATGATCCGAATCAAGAGGCATGCCAATAGTGACCAAGTCACAGCCACAAGAAGGATAAGGTCCTAACAAGAGTGCCAGGTGATCAAACAATCAGCACAAGTGGGTGAGTTACACAAGTGTCTTTAATGTCTTAAAGGATACCAACACGACAATGCAACGTGACAAGAGGTAACCAAGGTACCAAGATAAACTTTCAGATATACCAGTAGGTAAAAAAATTACAAGTACAAGTTTATACACAAAACTCAGTGCTTAGCATAGAAACAGTCCAACACCACTTCAAGAGTTCAAACCATAGACCAACAAACGTATCAAGGTCCTCAACTTGTTCACGAGTATATACAACCTTAAAAATAAAATTAAATAACTTCTTTAATTCCTAGTAGCTCAATAATGTTGACGTAAAACAGGATTATCATCACAAGTAAGCTTAGCCTGTACAAATACGACTATGCTCCAAAAACAGTAATTCTGGTCAGCCTAGTACCTCATATCGCAACTTAGATTTGAAAAGGAAAACGGCAAAACTGGACTGTATATTCTTCATGAAAGATGTAGGTACATCTCTGAAGGTTGCAAATAATCAAGAATCACCACAAAATATATTTTGTATAAAAAGATATAATCAAAACACTGACAGCTGATCATACAGGATTTCTAATTCCGAAATCTGGACATAACTTGTCCTATGTTGCGTCCCATATTTCAAATCCCTAACAGCTAAATTAGAGTTTTACATAAACATAATAGTCGTAGGTATATGAATTATATTTTCAAATCATATTTATTCACTGTAAACTAAGTTATAGAGAACGAGTCATTCCAAAAGTACTAAAAACAACTCAGCTCAAAAATAGATTTCGATTACTCACCAAAAGGTAGGATGTGTCTCGACTTCCAACTAAAAGGACCAAGGTTTTCTTGTGATTTTGTGAGTAATAGGGCTAGAGAAAGTTCTCCAGGTTTCTTAGATTTAAGGAACACGAATTCTTATAGAGGAGGTGTGAAAATATATGTTATAAAAGTGATGTTTATCACTTAATAGATATAGCTGAAAGAAAAGTTGGCTGCCCAAAATGTATACATATATACTTATATGTATATACCTCTCCTTCCTTTCAAGTTATAGGTAATTCTAATTAAAATTTTATGTCAATACCCCAATACAATTCCTTAAATTATGATCACAATTTATCTTACTCAAATTTGCAAATATTACAAAATTTTGAGTTCTTAAAATGAGAATAAAACATACTGAAGTAATTAAAGAATGGTGTATCGACATGCGACTCTTGGTTAGTATTTAGGGGTGTTACAACTCTCTCCCCCTCTAAGAATTTTCGTCTCGAAATTTACCTTACACTAGTCTCGAAACAAGTGTGGATATTGCGCCCTCATGTCTTCTTCTCGCTCCCAGGTAGCTTCTTTTCCAGAATGGTTCCTCCAAAGTACTTTTAATAAGGGGATTCTCTTGTTTCTAAGTTACTTTACTTCACGAGCTTGAATTAGGATAGGTTCTTCTTTATACGTCAAGTCAAGATTAACCTCAATAGATTCAACTGGAAGAACATGAGATGGATCAGAACAATATCTTCTGAGCATAGAAACATGGAAGACATTAGGGATCTTGTCTAACTCAGGTGGCAAAGCTAATTTATATGCAACATGTCCGACTCTTTCAAGTATCTCATAAGGTCCAATAAATCAGGGACTAAGTTTTCCCTTTTTACCAAATCTCATAATCTTTTTTTCCATAGAGACACCTTTAAGAATACTTTATCTCCAACTTTATACTCAATGTCACGCCTTCTAAGATCATCATACGACTTTTGTCTATCCGAAGAAATCTTTAGACGATCCTTGATCATTTTTACCTTGTCTTCGATTTTTTTACACAATTTCAGGACCAATAAACTTTCTTTTCACAAACTTCACTCCAACAAAGAGGGGTCCGACATTTTCTTCTGTATAAGGCTTCATAGGGAGGCATTCCAATACTCGATTAATAGCTATTATTATAAGAAAATTCTATCAAAGCCAAGTGTTTTTCCCAACTACCCTCAAACTTTATAATGCAAGCTCGAAGCATATCCTTCAAAATTTGTATCACTCTTTCCAACTTACCGTCTGTCTGAGGATGGAACAAAGTGCTAAATTACAACTTAGTACCCAAAGTTTCCTGTAAGCTATCCCAAAATCTAGATGTAAACCTTGGGTCTCGGTAAGATACAATAGACATAGGGATCCCGTGCAGTCTTACAATCCCATTAATGTACAATTCAGCTAAACGCTCAAGTGAGTAATCCATCATGATTTCTAAAAAGTGAGCACTCTTTGTTAGCCTATCCACTATCACCCATATTGCATCATGATTTCTTGGAGTGCGAGGAAGTCAAGAAACAAAGTCTATAGTTATTCTCTCCCATTTCCATTATGGCATCGGCAAAGGTTGTAGCAAACCAACTGGGACCAGGTGTTCTGCCTTTACTTGCTGACAAACCAAACATTTTGAAATCACTTCCGCACTGTCTCTCTTCATACCATTCTACCAATAATGTTATTTGATGGTCTGGTACATCTTTTTACCTCCAGGATGCATTGCATATGACGATGTGTGTGCTTCATTCATGACTTCTCTTCTCAATTTTTCATCATTAGGGACACATAACCTATTTTGATAAAACAAGGTACCATCCTCCATTAATACAAAATCAAGTGTTTCCCCATTTTGAACTTCTCTAGTCAATTTTATGAGTCTCTCATCTAACCTTTGCGCTTCTTTCGCCTGGTCAAGTAATATTGGTTTGACTTGAAAATTAGCAATAACTGAACCATTTGAATCAAGTGCAAAACAAACATTCATGCTCTTAACTCAAGAAGTAAGGGCAACAGACTCAAAGCTAAGCTTGCGAAGGATTTCCGACTTAAGGCATCTGCAACCACATTGGCTTTACCTGGATGATAGTTAATCGTGCAGTCATAATCCTTGATGAGTTCAAGCCATCTACGTTGTCTTAGGTTCAGCTCCTCCTTTGTACCCAAGTAATTTAAACTCTTGTGATAAGTGAATATATTACATTTTTCTCCATACAAATAATGCCGCCATATTTTAAAAGCAAACACTCTAGCAGCAAGTTCAAGATCATGAGTAGGATAATTCAATTCATGTGGTTTTAATTTCCGAGAGGCATAAGAAATAACTTCCCTTCTTGCATCAAAACACATCCCAGACCTCGATGAGAAGCATCACTATATATTACATACTTTTTCCCCTCAATTGGTAGAGTAAGTATAGGAGCTTGTGTCAACAAGGATTTGAGAGTTTCAAAGCTCTCTTGACATTTTTCATCCCAGGTAAACTTTACTTCCTTCTTCAAGAGTTTAGTCAAAGGGGAGGCGATAATGGAGAAGCCTTTCACAAATCTTCTATAGTACCCTGCTAAGCCCAAGAAACTTCTTACCTCACTCGGACTTTTGGGAGGTCTCCATTCAAAAACTGCTTAAATTTTACTAGGATCAACCTTTACACCTTCGGTTGATACAACATGTCCCAGAAAATCCACTTCATTAAACGAAAATTCACACTTGGAAAGTTTAGCGTAAAGTTCTTTCTCCTTCAAAATTTGCAAAACAATCCAAAAGTGTTTATCATGGTCTACACTGCTTTTGGAAAATAAATATCATCTATAAAGACCACCACAAACTGATCAAGATAAGACTTGAATACTCCATTCATTAGATCCATGAATATCGCAGGAGCATTTGTCAATCCAAATGGCATCACCAAAATTTCATAATGACCATACCAAGTTCTAAAAGCAGTTTTAGGAACATCTTTCTCTCTGACGCGCAGTTGGTGATATCCAAACCTTAAATCAATCTTTGAGAATAATTTAGCACCCTTCAGTTGGTCAAACAAATAATTTATCCTTGGAAGTGGATATTTATTATTGATTATTAATAGTCAATACAAAGCCTAAGAGTGCCATCTTTCTTCTTTACAAATAAAACAGGGGCTCCCTAAGGAGAAACACTAGAGCGGATAAAACCCTTCTCGAGAAGTACTTGATATTGAACTTTCAATTCTCTTAATTCTGCTGGAGCCATTCTATAAGGAGTGATAGAAATATGGGTAGATCACATTGCATTAGGGACATGTACATGATGCATGTGCACTCTACATGCAATAAAAATATTATAAACCATGTAAGTGAACAAATAATATAACAAGAACCTTCTCAAAAGTGAAACAATTATTCAAGCAATTCACAACAAAATTCCTAGAACCACAAACCTAGGCTCTTATACCAATACTTGTAGCAACCCTCTCGGAAGGATGCGACTAGTTAACAAGAAAGATAATATAATACTTGCACATTTAAAAGGGATTAATCTAAGATATATAAATTATAATTCAATAGAGGAATTTAGCCCAAAATAACAAGTGAAAGGTATAAAGGCTTGTCATTTAGAAATTTAGTTGATCTCAAATTTAAACAAGACAAGAGTGCCAATTTATGGCGGAAGAATCTTTCAAAATAATTTAAACAAATACGCTAAGAGATTTTCATGTATTATCTATACTACTACCAGACACGTTATAAATCATTACCAACTTCGGCGTACCAAAGTTTAATTGGTTCATGCTTCATATAAACCTTCAAAATACACTGTAAATTTAATACATTACAAGACTTGGGTTTACACACCCAAAATAGTAAAACATGTAGTCATACATTATTTTACAAACCATGGTGACATGATCAAATCAGCCTTCAAAATTACATGTAAATGTACAACACATAGATCATGTACAAGTCCCAAGATTTATGCAAAATATAGATGCCTATATGCAAATGTGATCTTCCATAAAGCTCTCCAAAACTCCGTCTCCAATGGCCAACTTCAAGTATCCCCCCGAACGTTCCCTACGATAGAAACAACTATCGCTAAGCATAAAGCTTAGTGGTGTAAAAACTATATGCGTGGAGCCGCTAGATTCACCAAGTTACCTTTCAAAGGTGATGGGCAACATAATTGAAACATAATAAATAAATCAAGTGAACAATATATCAAGGGTATCAAGTTCTATATTTAAAGATCCAAGTGTCAAGAACGCTCATAGCACCATTTCCCAAGAGATCCAATACCAAGGCTCGCCCAAAATATACATCATGTCGTCACACCAAGCATAAGCAGGTATCAAGAAGGGCCGACGCCCTATATCAAGAATGGTCAAAGCCCAATAATCAAGAGAACCAAGAACCATATTAAAAATGTCTTTCTAGTTAGTACTTAAAATGGACAACTTCCATACTTAAGACAAACTAAAAATCCAGAGTCAAGATGACAAATGATCCTAATCAAGAGTCATGCCAATAGTGACAAAGTCACAGCCATAAGAAGGACAAGGTCCCAAAAAGAGTGCTAGGTGATCAAACAATCTGTACAAGTGGGCGAGTTACACAAGTGTCTTTAATGTCTTAAAGGATACCAACACGACAATGAAAAGTGACAAGAGGTAACCAAGGTACCAAGATAAACTTTCAGATATACCAGCAGGTAAAAAGAGTACAAGTACAAGTTTATACACAAACCTCAGTGCTTAGCATAGAAACAGTCCAACACAACTTCAAGATTTCAAACCGTAAACCAACAAACGTATCAAGGTCCTTAACTTGTTCACGAGTAAATACAACCTTAAAAATAAAATTAAATAACTTATTTAATTCCTAGTAGCTCAATATTGTTGACGTAAAATAGGATTATCATCACAAGTAAGCTTAGCCTGTACAAATACGACTATGCTCCAAAAATAGGAATTCTGGCCAGCCTAGTACCTCATGTCGCAACTTAGATTTGAAAAGGCAAATGGCAAAGTTGGACTGTATATCCTCATGAAAGATGTAGGTACATCTCTGAAGGTTGCAAATAATCAAGAATCACCACAAAATATATTTTGTACCAAAAGATATATTCAAAACACTAACAATTGATCATACAGGATTTCTAATTCCGAAATCTGGATAGAACTTGTCCTATGTTGCGTCCCATATTTCAAATCCATAACAGCTAAATTAGAGTTTTACATAAACATAAGAGTTGTAGGTATATGAATTATCTTTTCAAATCATATTTATTCACTGTAAAATAAGTTCTAGAGAACGAGATATTCCAAAAGTACTAAAAACTACTCATCTCAAAAATAGATTTCGATTACTCACCAAAAGGTAGGATGTGTCTCGACTTCCAACTAAAAGGACCAAGGTTTTCTTGTGATTTTGTGATTAATAGGGCTAGAGAAAGTTCTCCAGGTTTCTTAGAGTTAAGGAACATTAATTCTTATAGAGAAGGTGTGAAAATATATGTTATAAAAGTGATGTTTATTATTTAATAGATATAGCTGAAAGAAAAGTTGGCTGCCCAAAAGTAAAAAGTTTGGCTACCAAAAGTGTATACATATATACTTATATGTATATACCTCTCCTTCCTTTCAAGTTATAGGTAATTCTAATTAAAATTTTACGGAAATACTCCAATACAATTCCTTAAATTATGATCACAATTTATCTTACGCAAATTTGCAAATATTACAAAATTTTGAGTTCCTAAAATGATAATAAAACATACTGAAGTAATTAAAGAATGGTGTATCGACATGCCATTCTTGATTAGTATTTAGGGGTTTTACAAACCCTATGAATTGAGTTATAAATTTTGAGAAGCTTTTTAAAGCCAACATTTGAGTTTTTAAACTGAGTTTTTGAGGAAGTACAGATGAGTTTTGAGAAAGAGTTTATAAAACATGATTAGTATGACAATCAAGTATGACAATAATGTTTAAGCAGTATGGTATCTAGTTTTTTCATCAAAGTTTAAGCAGTATGGTGTCTAGTTATACCATCAATGTTTAAGCAGTATGGTATCTAGATATACCATCAATGTTTATGCAGTATGACTTCCCGAGTCATCAATGATCATATCACAAAATGATTTTTATATATTTTTGAGAAAGAGTTTTCATGTATGAATTGAGTAAGAGTATAAGGGGACTATGTATTCCCAGAGGTATCAATTTTTACATTGATAAAATAAAAACTGAGATTTCTAAATGAGTTATGAGTCCAGAAGATATTTCAAGAGTAGTTACCTCTTTTAAAAGGGTAGTTTGAGCAATAATCTTAAACCAGATGAAGAGTTATGTTTTTAATCATATGAGCATGAGTATATATTATTGGGAGTAGTAGTGAGCACCAATATGGGGACGAGTTCAGACAACTCAATGTCCTCATAAACCATGTATGCCAACATGGGTAAAAGGTCATACTTTTTATATGATTCCTTATTGCTTTTTAAGCATAACTTAATGGATCCACTTAGTTGAGGTGTCCTATATCCCGACAAGGTATAGGACAGTCTTGGCAGCGTGCGTGAGACGTTGTATCATCACGTAGCTCATAGTATGGTTGTCGGTTAGACAATCTCCCAATAGAGTTAGAGTGTATTTTTATATTATTATGTTGAGTTCAGAGATGAGAAAGTATTTTGTAAAGTTTTAACTGATTTAACTCATTTATTTCTTTACATTCAGCTTGAGTACATTGTTATCTATTCTAGTCCTTTGTTTCTATTATTTATTATTCAGCTATATTACATACTCGTACATTCAATGTACTGATGTCATTCGACCTGCATCTTTTAATGATGTAGATACATGTTCTTAGGATCCTCATCAAGAGTCCATTGATATCACTTCATCCGAATTTGAATAAGACCTCCTTGCTTCTGGAGGACTCCAGTTTTATGAGTTGTTAGTAGTAGTTCCCTTGCGGAGTCGTGTGTCTTTTCCTGACACTCATCTTTGTATAGTAGAGGCTTCATAGATAGACAGTTTTGGAGAGTCTTTTAGTTTCAGATGTTTTATTTAACACTTATGTTTCATACTCAGTATATTCAGCGAAGTTTTGAGATTCAGTAAACTCTTTTTAAACGTTTCTTTCAATTTGATGCTTATGTATGCTTGATTTAGTCTTTTTTTATAGTCAGCCAGGATGAGGGTTCGCTTGAAGACCAGGAATGGTTCTCGAGTGCCGGCCACGTCCAGGGTGTAGGCTCGGGTCGTGACATTCCAGCTTCAGTCGAATACCCCTTCTCCGCGTTGCGGAGTGGATACAAAGTCTTCTGTCTCTAAAATCTTTTCTCGACCAAAAACTAAATTCCTCTTCGCGTCACGCCAATGTGTCTTCAAATCGTGTCTTTGCTCTCTTCTTAGTACTAACTATCTAAGCCTTCATTAATTATTGACAGATCATATATCCTAATCATAGCTCTTCAATTCACATTTGAAATCAAGGTAAATAAAGTTAAGAGAAAAGTTTCAAGAAAGTCCTTTTAAGTCATTTTGAGAAGTCTTTTGCAATTAACTATAGACTTGAGCTAATTCTTGAGTAAACGAGTATGAGAATTAGAAGAGTTGCATTCATGAGTCTATATTGTTATTGATATCCTTAAGTTGATTAGTTCATGTCCATAATTCCTCATGAACTCTATGAATTGAGTATTCTTGAGATCAGAAGTACCATTGAGTTCTAAGTTCTTGAGTTCTGAGTATTGAGTTTCTATATTGTTATTGAGATCCTTGAGTTGATTCGTTTATGTCTATAATTCAGCATGAACCCTAATTTGAGTTATAAATCTTGAGAAGCTTTTAAAGCCAATATTTGAGTTTTAAACTGAGTTTGAGGAAGTAAAGAGGAGTTTCAGAAAGAGTATAAGGGAATTATGTATTTCCCAATTGTTTCATTATTTTTATGAAGAAAGAGAATATTATTTTGAGAAAAGAGAAACATTGATTTCTAAAAAAGTTTATGATTTCAGAGATATATCAGAGCAGTTACCTCTTTTAAGAGGATGGTTTGAGTAATTATCTCAAACCAGAGGAAGGGTATGTTTTTACACATTGAGCATGAGTATATATTATTGGGAGTAGTATTGAGCATCGATGTGGGGATGAGTTCAGACAACTCACACTCCTCATAAACCATGTATGCCAACATGGGTACATGATCATACTTTTTAGATGAATCCTAAGTGCCTTCGGGAAAAGCTTAGTGGATCAACTTAGTTGAGGTATTCTATACCCCAACAAGGTATAGGATAGTTCTGACAGCGTGGGTGAGATGATGTATCATCACATAGCTCATATTGATGGTTGTCTGTTACAGAATCTCCCAAATAAGAGTAAAAACTGTGTTATTGTATTTTTATACACTTTGCGTTTATATCTATTGTTTAGGGTTTATTGTATTTTTATATACAACCTTGAGTTAGTATATGTTTATTATGAGTCTTTAAACCTTTAATCTCTTGGTTATTGAATTTATGTTGTAGATTAGTTGAGGTGCGTATTGTCCTCCCATGTTATCAGTCCTGTTAGCTATGATTCATTTTCCCCTTGCATACTCGTAAATTCAATGTACTGATGTCATTTGACCTGCATCATTTTATGATGCCTATACATGTGCTCAGGATCATCAACAGGCATTTCGTTGAGATCATTTGACATTCCAGTCAGCTTTGGTGAGCCTTCTTATATTTTGAAGGACGTCACTTTACCTTACAGTTAGTAGTTTTGAGATGTCGTGGGTCTTGTCCCGATATCCTTCTGTAATAGTAGAGGCTTCATAGATAGATAGAGTTGAGGAGTTTTTCAGTATTTACTTCTTTGAGTTGTTTTACAAAATATAAGTATATGTATTGAGTATTGTTCAGACCTTATGAGTTGAGTATTTGAGTTTAATGAATTTAATTCAGTTTTAAGCGTATGTATGCTTGAGTTAGTCTTCCCCTTGTAGTCAGCCAGGAGGAGGGTTCACTTGGAGACCAACAATGGTTCTCAGAGTGCCGGCAACGTCCAGGGTGTGGACTCGGGTCGTGAAAAACTTAGTATCAGAGTAGAGAGTTCAAGTGTCCTAGGGTGTCTATGAAGCCGTGTCAGTAGGATCTTATTTATGGTTGTGAGGACCCCACTTCTATAAATGAGGGACTACAGACATATAAGAAAAGTTTCCCTTCTTTCATACTCTAAATCGTGCAACAGAGTTGTGTCATAAGGAACTTATTCAAACTCACGGTTTCTCATATTAATTCGACTACCCCTCAAACTTAAGGTAGTTGAAAAGCAAAGACAGATCCTTATCGATGAGTTACTCTCAACAAAAATCTTAAGAAAGTGAAGAGACTCTAAATGGGCTTGAGAGATGCCCGTGGGTGAGCTTAAGTATTGAAATTCAAAATAATGCACTCTTATTCATATGAATCGTGCGTTCGAGCTAAAAATGAGATGTATTCCCAAACTCTTTTCTCTAAACCTTGTTTCAATTGAGACCCTTATGAGGAAGTGTGTTTTATAACTTGGGTACTATTTTCACCCGAAAAGATAGTATGAGTTATGATGTTATAAGCAGTTGTAGTAAAAGTTCTCAGAGTTAGAAGAATGCATGCAGAGGTATAGTAATCTAAGAAAGGAAGATAGTGATGAGGAAAATTATATTATTGCAGTCATGCACCTAGTGAGTTATTAATGAGGAGTTTTCCCTTATGGGTTGACTAAGAAGTGATGGATTTGTGTAGATTTTATGATAGAAGGTAGAGTAAGAGTTACTAGTATGGATGAGTTAGAGTATACTTTAACTAGAAAGAAGTTGATGTGTAATTGTGTTAGTAACGACCAAGTGTAGGTGTTGAAGAGAAGAACCGGAGTATTCATGAGGTGATAGCTCTAAGCTAGGCTTATGCTTTTTATGGGAGAGCCCATAATATTCAAATGGTTATAGAACTAATTACGCAATGATATAAAGTGAATGAGTAAAAAAGTACTTAAGTTGTGAAAGGAAGTGTGACAGTAAATTGTAAGTATGAAGACTGAGGGATAAAGGTTGACTACTTGTCATGAAGTTTTAGTGGGAGAGTGTTTCTTAATTTTTATCTAGTAGTTGTAAGTTAGTATAGTAAACGAGAAATCATATTGATATCCGGGTTCAGTAATAAACATTAAGCTTGAATTTGAGATGAGCGTCGTGATCAAAAGAATGGTAACATGAATGTGATGATGTTAGTTTGAGATCTGATCTGGTAGATTTGACGTAGAGTAGGTGAAGAATTAAGATGTGAGTTCCAATAAATGTGAACGGTACAAGTGACAGATCCTAACTTTTAGATAAGGGCAGTGAAGTGTGGCTAAGTCATAAAAAGTAAAAAGAGCATTAAGAGGTGTACCCGAGATTGTATGTAACCAGACAAGGTTCCAATTAAGTTAATGATTTTCCATGTGTGCCTAGATAGTATATTTGAGCGGTCAATGTGGAGTAGGCTAATGTAAGCACTATTTATCACCCTTAAGAGTTTGGTAGGAATGATTTTATATAGTCAATGACGAGCCTCTTAAATATAGTTCAAAGTTTCATCCAGTTAGGTTGATATGAACATAGAAGGATGTTATTGATAGGCTAAGAAGGAGAAGTTTGATTATAAAGAGTCAGATTAAGTGATTTATAGGCCAATGAAAAGAGGTTAAGAGAGGCATCATAGAAAGAGGTCTTAGTGGGAGTCTTAATACCTGCTTATGGAGAGTTCAATAGCCATGAGATAAGCCTTTCTCGAGAAATTGGAGTAAAGGGAATGTAGACTAGTTTAGAGATGATGGAATAGATCCATAGTTTTCAAGTGTCATCTTTAGAACTAAGGGGGAGATGATAAAATGAGAACCAATTCAAGTGTTGACAATCAGATAGTGATGTCTTCAAAATTAGTTTCAGATATATATTGATCCATTCATACTCTAGCGTATTCCTATAATCTAGTTGTTACAACATCATGTGGATGTCTCTAATATCAGAATTGTGTTCATGACTTATGCTCAAACACATCAGAGAGATTCACATCTATGCTCAGTTTTCAGAATGAGGGGCAAAGACTTTAGTCTAGTGATCTCAATCTGACTCCATAAAGTTATGGATATCATCCTCATGATATGAACCTATTCATATAATAAATCATGTCTCACAGTATGTTCAGTCTCACAAATTCATGATTTACTCTCAATGGCTAGTAACATAATGTTATGCCATGCATATTCTTATATCATATATCTCGAATGAATCGTGCTTATGATATTTCACCCTGAAGCTCTCTCAGTGATACGTTTTAGTTGAGAGTGGTGTTGTTGATAGTAGTGGTGTGATAATAGAGAAGAGGACTGTTATTTTCTTATTATGATAGTGTTGGTGTGTTTATTTAATCTAAGGTTTTAAATATGGAGGGAGAAAGAGATAAGCTATGAGTAATAAGTCAGTTTTCTGGTAGTAATGCATGAAAGTTCTATTGGTAGAAGTAACGGGAGAATGAGGAATTCATATAACGAGTGGTTAGTAGGAGTCAATGGGGTGGTTATAGTAATAGGCTTGAATGTGGTGTTACTAGCGTGTGGATGAAGGCATGATGCATTAGGTTTTCCTTGATTAAGAATCGAGGTTGGTTGGATATTGTGGTAAGGAGTAGTCTTCTTAGGATGAGATTCCTACAGAGGTATAGAACCTGAATCTTGTGATTTAGATCAGAATAATCACCCTATGTTAAGTACATTGTGATTTTGAGTTAGGCTTGAATATAGTAAGAGTAACCCCTTTCCATTCTCAATACAACCGTCATTCGAGGACGAATGATCCCAAGTGAGAGATATTGTAACATCCCGAAGATTTCTAAGATATGACTCGAGCCATTCTTTATTTGTGAATAAGGTTGTACCAGGTGATTCTAAAGTTCTCTTAGGTTTTAAGGTCACTAGATGTAACACCTCGGATTTCAAAAAGGACTAAAGAGAAATTCGTTCAAGTCACCCATCAGTTTTAGTTTTGGGTCAACTTCAATCGACCATATCATTTAGCACATAAAGAAATAGGTGGCCCATAACCTATCAAATCGAAGGTCTTCAAGTCCTCTTTCCAATGTCACCAAGTTTGCCTCAATCCGAGTTTTGAGTAAAAAGTTATGATCAACATTGTGCTAATGCTCCTACAGAACTCAAACTTGACAAGGGAATTAGTAAATAATATTAAATATAAAGCAAGGTGCGATAAACAGATGGAAATAACACCTCATGGGTGTGATTTTATGAAAATACGGTCTTGCAAGTCGAAATGATTTAATGAGATAAAATCTTACAAAATTTTATGGAAAAGGGTTTGAGGTTCATGAGAATGGTACTTTTCAGCGATGATTAATGAAAATGAGGCCATAACCAAATAATTTATGGATATGAGGCTTTCAGCCAAATGATTTAAGAATGAGACTTTTTAAGCATGGTGATTTATGATAGGGAATTCTTTGAAATCAATGCATTCTGGTACGCATTTGTGCAGTATATTTGAAAGTACCTGTGCAATCAACTAAAAGCATTTGTGCAATGCATTAGAAAGCAATCGAAAGCCATGTAGAAATAATTGAAAGCATTTGTGTAGTGCATTTGTGCGAAACGTATGAAGCATTTGTGTGGTGCATTTGAAAATATTTGAAAGCATTTGTGCAGTGCGTTTGGAAATATTTGAAAGCATTTATGCGGAACAACCGAAAGCCTTTGTGCGTTGCATCTGAAAATATCCTCGAAGCATTTGTGTTGTGCATTTTAAAATCTTTGAAAGAATTTGTACAGTGCATTTAAGGATATTTTTATAGAGAAAAATCATATGCAATGCGTTTAATAAATATTTGTGTATCAACACATTTGATATTTTTATAAAGCTTTACTTATAAGTTTTTGAAGCATAAATTTATAAGTAAGTAATTCAAACCACTCGACTTATAGTCCTTTCGATGCTATAGACGTTATTTACTTCTCAGCTTCTGCTAATCCTGACAAACCTGCACTGAAAGAAAAATTATAAGTTTTGGGGGAGGTTGATTCGCGTTGACTTTAAAAGTCTGGCTCTTCATACTTCTTTCTTATAGCTTTGGGTGGACTTGTAACCTCCGTCTATTATAAATCTTGGTTAATGAATAACAAGGAAATAAATAACAAGAAAACATTTGATTGAAAATTATATTTAAAAATAAGATAAAATTATATACGTATATATAGCATAAATAATTTATGCCGAACTTCAAATTGTGACATGTCGTGAAACAAAGCGAACGTCCTTATATCTAAAGCCTTTCTTCTGTCGGATGATTTGATTGACCATATACTTTTCAAATCTCTTGATATCTTCTTGCAATGATGCCCTTAAATATGTCCCAATTTTTTGTGAAAGAGATATGTTGTTCTTTGGTCATGATGATACCAAACCTTGTATAAGTTGCCTATTATTCCATCAAGGGCATCAAGCCAAACATAACTTATGGATACATTTAAAATTGAAATAAAGGGGCCGAACCCTCCTCGGATTGCCTTCGTATCCAAATGGAATCAGGCCATATGTAGTTCGTTACATACAAAGCAAATGGAGAATTGAAAATTTCTTACAAAGTGACCGAAGCCAATATAGGCCGCCTATATATCCCACCAAGGGTATCAGGCCAAGCATAGTTCATATTACATAGGAAGGGAATTTTGCAAAAGCCTACTAAGAGACCGAATCCAATGTGGATTTCCTACGTATCCCGCTATGGGAATCAGGTCAAAACATAGTTTTAATACATGAAAAAAAACATTACATTAAAATGAAAAAATGAACTTCTAGACGTACTTTCTCTTAACCGCATCAGCATTGATGGCTTTCGGCCATATCTTAACATCCATTTATGCTAGAATCAAAGCTCCTCTAGTGAGTGCTCGGTGAACCATGTAAGGTCCTTTCCAATTAGGTGCAAACTTTCCCTTAGCTTCATCTTGGTGTGGGAATATTCGCTTCAACACCAATTGTCCCGGTTCAAACTGTCTCAATCTTACTTTCTTGTTGAAAGCTTTGGCCATCCAGTGTTGATAAAGTTGCCCGTGACAAACTGCATCGATTCTCTTTTTCGTCAATGAGCATCAACTGTTCATACCTATTTTGCGTCCATTTGGCATCACTTAACTCAGCTTCATGGATAATCCTCAGAGATGGTATCTCAACTTCCATTAGTAACACTGCTTCCGTTCCATAAACCAAAAGATAAGGTGTTGCTCCAGTCGAAGTCCTAATTGTGGTGCAGTAGCCAAGAAGGGAAAATGACAAATTCTCTTGCCAATGCTTGTAGTTATCAATCATTTTCCACAATATCCTCTTGATATGTTTGCTGGCTGCCTCAACTACTCCATTCATTTGAGGTCGATAAGGAATGGAATTGTGCTGAATAATTTTGAACTTCTCATATATCTCATGCATCAAGCCGCTATTGAGATTAGCTCCATTATCTGTAATAATTGACTCCGGGATTCCAAAATCTACAAATGATGTTATTGCGGATAAAATTTATCACCACCTTCTTTGTCACAGACTTGTATGAAGATGCTTCTACCCACTTTGTGAAGTAATCAATAGCTACTAGAATGAACCTGTGTCCATTTAAGGTGGCTGGCTCAATAGGGCCAATGACATCCATGCCTCAAGCAAAAAACGGCCAAGGAGAACTCGTCACATTTAGCTCATTCGGTGGAACCCGAATCAAATCACCATGTATCTGACATTGATGACACTTTCTCACAAAACGAATGCAATATGTTTCCATGGTCATCCATAAATATCCAACTCGTAGAATCTTCTTTGCAAAAGTAAAACCATTGTGTGGCCCGCATGTACCCCCATGTATTTCTTCAATCAACTTGCTTGCCTCTTATGAGTTAAGACACCTTAATAATCCCAAATCTGGAGTCCTCCTATAAAGGATTTCTCCACTTAGGAAAAAGTGATTTGTGAGTCTCTGAAGTGTCCTCTTTTGAACATTGTTTACTCCTTCCGGATAGTCTCCTTCCGTGAGATACCTCTTGATGTCATAGTACTAAGGTTATCCGTCCGGTTCTTCATCTACATGGAAATAATAGGTTGGTTGATCCTGCACATTGACCTCGATTGGATCTATGTAGTTCTTGTGTGGATGTTGAATTATAGATGCCAGGGTTGCCAAAGCGTCTGCAAACTCGTTCTGAGCTCGATGAATATGCTTGAATTCTATCTTGACAAATTTCTTGCACAATTCTTTCATGCACAACTAATATGGGAGTATCTTCACATTCTTGGTGTTCCATTCACCTTGAACCTGATGAATCAATAAGTCTGAATCACCTATAACAAATAATTCTTGTATGTTCATATCAACAGCCATTCTGAGTCCAAGAACACAATCCTCATACTCTGCCATTTTATTGGTGCATAGGAATCTGAACTTTGTTGAGACAGGATAATGTTGACCTGATTCTGAAATTAACACCACTCCAGCACCAACTCCTTTGGAGTTTGCAGCACCATCAAAAAACATTCTCCACCCTGGATATTCTTCTGAAATATCCTCTCCAACAAACAAAACCTTTTATAAGGGAAATAAGTTTTAAGAGGCTTGTACTCTTTATCCACAGGGTTTTCAGCGAGATGATTAGCCAGCGCTTGTCCCTTGATGGCCTTTTGAGTGACATAAATAATGTCGAATTCACATAGCGAAATTCACCACTTTTCCAACCTCCCAGTAGGCATAGGCTTCTGAAAGATATACTTGAGCAGATCCATCCTTGAGATGAGAAAAGTGGTATACACACATAAGTAATGTCTTAAGTTTTGTGAAACCCAAGTCAAAGCACAACTAGTGCGCTCTAATAAAGTATACCGAGCTTCATAAGGGGTGAACTTTTTGCTCAAGTAATATATTGCTTGCTCCTTCTTTCCAGTTTCATCATGTTGTCCCAGTACATATCCAAATGCACTGTCAGACACCGAAAAATACAACAACAATGGTCTTCTAGATTCTGAGGGCACTAAGACTGGTGGACTAGATAAATACTCCTTGATTCTGTCAAAAGCTTTGTGACAATCCTCTGTCCATTTGGTAGAAACATCTTTCCTCATCATCTTGATGATTGGCTCACAAATTACAGTTGATTGTGCAATAAATCTACTAATGTAATTGAGACTACCAATAAGACTCATTACATCCTTTCGACTCTTTGGAGGAGGTAAGTCCTGAATAACCTTTATCTTTGAAGGATCCAATTCTATCCCATTCCTACTCATAATAAAACCCAACAGCTTCCCGACAGGGACACTAAATGAACACTTTGCAGGATTTAACTTTTAATTGTACCGCCTTAATCTGTCATAGAATTTCTTCAAATCTGTTATATGATCTGAGCTGTTCCGTGACTTAATGATGTAATCACCCACATAGACTTCAATCTCCTTATGGATCATGTCATGAAATATGGTAGTCATAGCTCTCATGTATGTTGCCCTGCATTCTTGAGTTCAAATGGTATTACCCGATAACAATATACTCCCCAAGGGGTGATGAATGTTGTTTTCTCCACATCTTCTTCATCCATTAGAATTTGATGATATCCTTCAAAGCAATAAAAAAATGACTACAACTCATGCTTTGCGCAATTATCAATAAGTATATGAATGTTTGGGAGTAAGATCATCATTCGGGCTAGCTTTGTTGAGATCTCGATAATCTACACATACTCTAATTTTTCCAGATTTCTTTGGCACTGGTACTATGTTGGCCAACCATGTGGGATACTTGGTGACTCGGATGACGTTGGCATCAAATTGCTTGGAGACTTCTTCCTTAACTTTTAAACTCAAATCAGGCTTGATCTCTCGGCTATTGCTTTACTGGGGAAATGGGGATCAATTGGCAATCTATGTGAAACAATATTCGTGCTTAGACCCGGCATATCATCATAAGACCATGCGAACATATCCATATAATGTCTCAGAAGATCAATAAAATCTTTTCTTTGGGACGGAGTTAATTGGACACTAATTCTTGTTTCCCTCACTAATTCTAAATCTCCCAAATTTATCGTCTTAGTTTCATCCAACTTTGGATTTTCTTAAGTCTCAAAATGTTCAAACTCCTTAGTCAACTCTTCAGGCTGCACATCTTTTTCATATTCTGTGAAAGTTTGTTCACGGTTTGAGATTTGTTCGATTGTTTCATTACATTTCACATTCTCGGCATTGACAGATTTATTAGTTTGCTTGTTGAAAGAGAGAAGACAAAATAAAATAAATAATCAAGGGAAAATTTTAAAATTTAAAGCAGAAAAAAGTAACTTAGATTTGGCATTTAAGCTTTCGAAAGATGGAGGAAAAACACATAGAATTCAAAAACATGATTCAGGCCTCAATTTGAATCATGTTGTTTTGTTAATTCTAGAACAATCATCTACCAAGATTTCCAGAGAATCGGGGATGGGTTACAAGTCCAATTGTTCAAAGCATCTCTAGGCATAGCATCTTATATGGTCGGGGCCTCGGTGCAATCCTCCAAAATCTTATTGCATTCAACTTCTTCAATGAACAGGTTTTTGAGTCCTTCCACGAGGTTATCTTCAGAAGCTTCCTCTGATTCTTGTGCAATGAACGCCTTGGAAAATGAGTGATTCAAAAGTGGGATGGGCTGTGGTAAGGAAATGTCACTTTTCCTTTTGAGATTAACCAATGAGACTTCTTTAGGAGTAGGATTGTATCCAAGACCAAAGGTGTATTTCTGACCAGGCAATTGAATTGGTTCCACTATTCCATAAAATTTCTTTCCAAGACCTTGACCAGGGATAAAACCATTTTTCAGCATTTTCCAAGCCACAATCATAAGTGCACGTGGCAAAATTACCTATTTAACTTGAGTAGCACATGTAATTTCCCTAATATGGAATACAGACCTATCCAACTCTTCCATACTTTTAATAACACAGACTGAATTTTCGAGATACACCAAGTTGTTACCTTCTCTATGCACAACAATTTCTTAATGATTCCAAACAAATTTCAAAGGCAGGTGCAGAGTAAAAGGGACTGCACCAGCCATGTGAATCCATGGCCTTCCAAGTAATAAATTGTAACTAGCAGATATGTCCAACACTTGGAATTCCACAATGAACTCCACGGGTCCAATTTGTAATGGCAGATCAATTTCTCTGATGACTCCCCTTTGTGTCCCATTAAAACCTCTAAACCTGACATGACTTTGACGAATCTTTCCAATGTCAATTCCTAAAGCTAGAAGGGTAGTGAAAGGACATATGTTAACAATTGAACCAGTATCAATCAAAACTCTGGAAATAAACTTATCCCTACATCTGACGGTAATGTTCAACGCTTTGTTATGTCCCAAACCTTCAGGCAGAAATTCATCTTCATGAAAGGTGACTTTGTTAGCCTCCAAAACTTGTCCTACCATGGCAGAAAAATTCTCACTAGTGGTCTCGACTGGAACATAAGCGTCATTTAAAACCTTCACCAAAGCTCTCCTATGAGCTGCAAAATTCATCAGTAAGGCCATTAAGGAAATTTAAGGTGGAGTTTTCTTCAGCTGCTCAATAACAAAATATTCCTTAGTTGGCATCTTCCTCCAGAAATCTTACACGTCAGTCTCTGTCACAACCCTTTTTTGGTTGTTTTCATTGTTTGGTCCTCCTCGTACAACTTCTTCAGGGGCATAATAACGCCCAAATCTGGTCATTCTTGCAGCAGCCGTTTCTACAACTATCTTTCGTTTTCCTTTGTCCCTTGTATCAGCTGAGTAATCCCAACGACCTACTTTGGTATCAAAAAGAGATGATTGAGTAACCAGAGCCGTGATCTTAGGATTGAGAGCAAGAACTTCCACTTCAATTGGTGCTCGTGTTTGGACTGTGATTATGGGAGATATAAAGGTTGATGTCTCAACAATCTTCTCCACTTTGACTGGTACTATGGTCCCTTTCATGTTGCATTCTTCATCAATGGTGATCATGTTCACGTTAGCATTACCATGGTTTGGTAGCGGATTATGGTTTACCTTAGGGGCAACACTTTTGAGTTGAATGATACCTTCTTTGATCAATGCCTCAATCATGTCTTTGAGAGTAAGCCAATTTTTGGTATCATGTCCAGCAGCTCTGGGTGATATTCACAGTGTTTGGTCTCGTCATACCATCAAGGAAGGGGATTGGGAATCCGTCCTTGGATTGGTTGGAGTACTCATGAGCTTCTCAACAGTTCATATAGTTGGGCTAAAGGTTCGGCTAGAGGTGTATAGGTTTTGGCTGGCCTTTTATCAAAGTTTGGGTGGGGTCTAGGTGCATTTGATGGACGGTTTTGTGGTTGGTAGCGGGATTGGGATGGATATGCGGGTTGGTATCGTGATATATTTGGATAGGCAGGTGTTTTGGGTGGATAATATATCGGTTGAGTGGTGTAAACTGGGTAAGGGGCGGGTGAAGGTTGGTTATAGGGTTGAGGAATTTGGGTATACTAACTATAGTAGGAAGGTTGGGTTAATGGGTTTTGGTATGCTAATATTTGGTTTGGCCTACGTTCCTGGATGGTCATGACAACAGACACCTCGTCCTTCTTCTTCTTAAGGGCTCCTCCAATTGAATCTGACTGAATTGCCTTACTTGTTGCTTGCAAGGGTGCCAAATTAGTGATTCTCCCAGTTTTAGTACCTTCTTCAATGAATTCTCCCATCTTGACAACCTCAAAGAACTTTTTTCCTACCACACTTATCATATTTTCATAGTACGTTGCATCTTTTTGGGATTGTATAAAAAGAGAGGTCATTTGGCTTTCTGCCATTGGAGGTTGAACTTTTGTGGCATCTGCTCTCCACCACATTTCATGCTCTCTGAATGATTCTGTTGACTTCTTTTCCAACTTCATCAAGTAGAACTTGTCTGGTATATCCATTAATTCTTGCACCATCGCACCCCAACTATGCCATTTATGTGGGTCCCATCTTATGTACAAATCAAGGGCTTCTCCTGTCAAACTGCTTATAAAAACTTAATTCTAATGGCATAATATTTCCCCACTCCAACTAACTTGTCACAATACGACCTTAAATGAGTTCGAGGATTTCCCTTCCCATCAAATACATCAATTTTTTGTACCTTATACCCCACAGGCAACTCAACATTGGGATGAACACATAAATCCTCATATTCAAGACCTTCACCCCCCTTATGGACTTGGATACTTTTGAAAGCTTTCTTCAAATTACGAATCTCCCTTGCTACATTGTCATCTGTTTTTTACCTTACTTCTTTCTCCATCTCTTCATATGGATCGACTTCTGGCATGGTTATTGGAGTAATGAAATGTTTAGCTTCCGCTACATATACTTGAGGCACGTATTGCATGTTAAGGATTGCTGTGTGTGGCACTGGTATATGTTGGGCCGCAAGGTATTTTTGGGTATGTAAGGTGGTTTGGGTTAGTGGAGTAGTTTGGGTCAGTGGGGTTTGGGTAAGTGAGTTAGTTTGGATGACTGGAGTTTGGGTAAGTGAAGTTTGGGATGCATATAGGGTAGTGAAGGGTAAAGGGTTGGCATGTTGCGGATCGCATTGTGGAAAGTTGGGTTGTTGAAGGTTGGTGGATTGTTTGGAAGAATTTGGATTGGTCTTGTGAAGGGAAGGATTTGGTGGAAAGTGTTGAGGAGTAGGAGAGTCAACATGAGGAAAAGGAGGTGGAATAGTTCTGTTTGTTCCATGCTCGGAAAGTGGTGTGTTCAGTGTGATGGACAAATTGGTGAGGTTTCGAAGTCGATCAATCTCACTTTGTATATTGGCCATTTTTTGAATCATATTGGCAATGTGTTCATAATAAGGGATTGGATCAATTCCTTATGAAGCCTTGGGTTCATCTCTCAGGACAGTGACAAGTCCCAAACCATTTTGATCAGATGCACCTGAATCAATCATGTCTGTGGATGCACGTTCTTTTGATCTCGTAAATTATGGGCAAATCAACCTTTGAGGGGAAATAAATACCTTCAAAAAGAGAGAAATATCAGTATAAAGTGGGCAATTGTTGGCCGTTGGGTCGTGAAACCCATCGACATAGGGGTGAATTTCTTAAATGTGGAGTTGATACCCAGGATCGATCCACCTAACACGTATGCATGCATGACTTAATTAAAGGGGTGACTTAACTCTATCTTATGTTTTCTAAGATTTGACTTACTAGACACAAGGTTCCCGAGTTGACAACTCGAGTGAGAAGGCTACGCGGTCACACGGAAAAAGATTCAGACACCCCGCGCATACGTAAACTCTCCTAACTTTTGGGATTTTGAAAGAAATTTGCGGGTGCGCAAAACACACCTCGCATGTACGTGTGATCTTGTGAATTTTCTAGATTTGGAGGAAGTATGAACGGAATGACTGTTTATAAAGCAATAACGAATATACAATTTATATAAACCAATAATAAATAAATATTTTATATGAACAAAAACAAGTAAACCGATTATATCACATAAACATGATAGATAAGGCATTAACCAATTAAAATAAAACAAGCAAGTAAAATGAAACAAACAAATTATATATCCCTTAATTATTAACCTAAGTCTGTTATGTTTAGAACCTAAAGTTCCCAGTGGAGTCGCCAAGCTGTTATACCCCATTTTAACTCGCGTCAAATAGTGTACGACATATTGATGATTACTAAATAATTAACTAAAGAAGTCGCCACATAATTATTTTTTAAAGGCTAATTAGGACACCTATTTTGCTAAAGTGATGCTAAATTAATTTAAAATTAAGGTCCGCTTAACCTTATGCAATTCTAGGTAAGAATTCTATTTTATCCTAAAAGAAAGGGGTAAGAGATCCTTTAAGATCCGTTAAAATGGTTAACGACCAAACTTAGGTTAATTTAAGAAAAATAAAATAACCATTAAAAGTTTAAGAGAAAATTAGTTTTTTTATTAAAAACTTGACATGATTACCCTTGAAAAAAAAGGTTAAAGTGTAAAACTTTAAAATATACTAACTTTATATATAAAGATCCGAAATAAAAAGTGAAATAAAACACTATCCAACTTTAAAGGTTTCAAATTAGTTAAAACTTGATTATTATTTTTTTCGAGTCAAACAGCTTGAGGAAATGCATGTAACTAGTTGAGTCTTGCTTTTGAAATACATATTTTAAGGAAAATATTTTCATAAAATTAGTTTACAAAAATTTCTTAAAGCTCAAGATGTCAAATTTTCAATATATATATATTTATATATTTTGCCTCAAAATAACAACTTATTTTCTCCATTTAAAAGCTATGTTTAATTTTATCCATTTAAAAGCTATGTTTCAATATATATATATAAATTTCACCTCAAAATAACAACTTATTTTATCCATTTAAAAGCTATGTTTAATTTTTAAATCTACGTAATCAAAGCTACCAAAAAGTTTTCTTTTAAAACTTCATTATATAACTATTTCATGCTAAAAAATCTGCATTTAAAGGTGTTACAAAAAAATGTATTTTTGCACTCAAAATCTGTCTTTTAAAAACTCAAGATGCTTCTCTTTAAAGCTAAAAGTTAACATTTTTTTTAACCTTAAAATGTGATCTTGAAAAGTGTTAGAACAAAATTGTGTTTTAAGATTTTAGTTTATCAAAAGTACAATTCAAAGATTGATACAAATCTATTTAAGAGAAAATTCCACCTTCTTTGCAAAGTTATGCTCTCTTAACCCAACAAACAAGTCAAGTAAAAAATCATTTTAAGCCAAATAAATATACTAAACCCAATATAAAAAAAAGGTGAGCGACTACGTGTTACTATCATTTCTAGTTGGTTTGCACAAATTCAAACATAAATTAAAACAAACATAAATATAGATGCAAAATAATGATTCAAACGTTAGTCAAAAGATAACAACATATATGTATGCATATAAAAATGTAAAGCTTTGAGATGAGGAGGAAATGCAGGATTTTCTTTCGGGATAGGTAAATCTCTCTAGACACGAGCAAACATGCATATATTGTTCGCTTCTCTGATTTGGAGACAGACAGAGTCATGTCGCAACTCCAAACGCGCTCCTGAGTGTACATGTATAAAAGGAGAAAGGTAAAGTATTAGAGAATAGATATACTCAAACCGAAATATATTTACTAGATTATGGGTTACTCAAATGTGAGAACTCAAATAATTCTCATATGGTAAAATAAAATGATGCAGCCAATATCTATGATGCCGTGGTTTTTCAAATAATAAAAAGAAAGAACGACACAACACTCCATACACATTTAATTTCAAGACAAAACTAAAAGATTAAGAAGAAAAAAAAAAAAAACTGAACTTACGCCTCTATATATCATAGCTAGCAGAGACATAAATGAATTTTAACCATACAAAGTAAAGTCATGGCATAAATAATACATATACAACAGGTTTCAAAGAAATGAAGAAAACCCACAAGAAATTAGTTGGATGAAATTGTAGTGTGAAAAGACATTGATAAACAAACTATTGAAAAAGGCAAGAAGATGACTTCATTGATATAAACCAACTAATTCAAACAAACTTTAAGATTCAACTTCTCAAGAAAAAATTAATGCATATATTTGAGGATTAACCATGCTTCAAACAACATTTGATAGTCAATTTGAATATAGTTGTCACGACCCAGGGGTACTCCCTAGATGTAACATGGCGTATAGAATCCCGAAGGACTCCATACAAACCACTTAGTTCTCATAACATAAGAAATAGAATAATAAGAGTAAAACAACAGTCCAACTCTAAATCATTTTATAACAATGAAAAGTGGAAGTCTAAACTCATGTCTCATCATAGCCATCTAATACAATAGAATGAAATTGGGCCTAGCCCATACATCATGTTAAAAAGAGAAATACATGAAAGAAATTAAAATAATAACTCCGTCCTCGAAGCATGAGGACTCACCAAAGTTTGGAAAATCACGAACTCAACTACTAGCCAAGAGACTCAGAAACCTGCCTGTCGGACCCTACATTGGGAAAATGTAGACAAGAGTATGCATTAGTACAAAATAATGTACCAAGTATGATAGCCATGCATAAAAGATTTAAAACATGCTAAAAGGGACATTTCATTTCATGACATACAATTGACCAAGCTAAACCTGATATAAAAGCTTTATAAAACATAGGCCATAAAATCATGGTCAATGCAAGCTAACTTCATCTTTAAAGCCTTTGAACTCATGTGAGATACTTCTTGAAGTAACCTTAATTCGGTATTACTTTTGAGAAAATTAGCCTTAACCGACATGAGACCATGTGAGCTATAACATGATCACCTAGTGTCTCCCACACCAAAAAGGGTTGTTCTAATTGCCTAAGGTAGACCCATTAACACTTAGCCTAAGTGGATCCACTAGCTAATCAACATATGTGGGTACATAGTTATGGGATTAGGAGATTGCTACTAGAAACCCGACCTCTACTACGGGGGAGCTTCCATCTCATGAGATTACTTTGGAAACCCGACCTCTACTACGGGAGAGCTTCCATCTCACTATCAATATCCAGTCGGTGCTAAGCATAAATTCCCATGGAATAGTCATTTCTTACTTGACTTCATTACTCATGAAAAGGTGTCCTTGGACAACCAATCCAAGCTAGTTCATTAGGATAGCTCTTACTCTTGATTCATTTAGGTGAGAAAACCTTTCAACCTAAGAATCCTTTCTATGTGAGAAAACCTTTCACATCATGCTAGTTATGTGTTTATGAGAATGTCCTTTCAACAACACAACAAAAACATCATCATTGTTACTTTACTCTCAAAGCACCCTTAAAACATTAGCATAAATCTCATAATCAATGCATAAGTCCATAATTTAACTCTTGAGGTCAAAACCCACTTTTCATCATAAACTCTTAGAAAACATGGGTTAGCTATGGATTTCATCATAAATACATGTAAAGCTTGCAATACATGCTTAATTTCATAAAACACTTCCTTGAAGATCAAAATCCCACATTATATGATTCATAACTTGAAAATATGGGGATTATATGGGTTCATGGGGGAATTCATCATAAAGCATTGCAATTCATCAATTCATGCATAATAGATCATAATTCAATCATTAAAATTAATAAAGAAAGGAACCCATGCTAATTGAGGAAAACCCTAACTTAATTGGGTAATTCTACAATTTGAAATAGAGGAATTTGGGAATTCCATGGATGAAAGGAATTCATGGATGAAAACTATCATATCTTAACTCCAAATGCTAGCCTTCAATGGAGGAATTGAACCCTTGACTTGAAACCCTAGGTTGAATCTTCTCCTTCTTCTTCAAGTTTCTAGAGAGAGAATATTTGAGAGGAGTTTTAGTATTTTTATTTTTTTGGGTTTTTAGAATGACTTAAGTTGGGGGAAATTTGAGAGTACAATGCTTATATAGGCCTTTAGATTAAGGGTAAAACGACGTAGTTTAAGACTGAAGTAAATATGAAAAGACCTTTAAGACCCCAACTTAAAATTTGCAGACCCTCACGCTGGAACTCGCCGAAGGGCACTTGGCTACTCGCTAAGTGAGCCCTTGGCTCGCCTAAATTTACAGTAACCCACTCCTAAGAGGCAGACCACTAGGCGATGGGGGAAGGGGCTTTGACGAGGCACCGATTGGATCGGCGAGCTCAACTTGGCTCGCCCAATTTTACAGAATGCTAGCCATCAGGGATCATGCCAAAAGGCGAGGAGATCCCACTTGGCGGATCGCCAAGTCGGCTCGGCGGATCGCCTAGTCCACTACAAAGTGAGTAATTTTCCTTTTCTAAATCCGGGGTGTTACATTATCTCCCCTTTGGGATCATTCGTCCTCGAATGAGATTCAAACTGGTGCTAAAAGAGTAGGAGAGGAACTAACAACCCAACCTACAATGCAATGCATACAATCGAGAGGGAACTATCGACTCCAAGCTAGCACATCCTACAAACATCATAAGAGGGGTGAAACTAACTCTATCATCCCATCATGCATGCAATGCACAAATCAAGGAGGAAATATCAACTCCAAGATAAATGTCACGACCCAGGGGTACCCCCTAGATGTAACATGGCGTATAGAACCCCGAAGGATTCCATACAAGCCACTTAGTCCTCATAACATAAGCAATAGAACAATAAGAGTAAAACACATTTCAAGTCTCAAAAAGTTTTTCCTAAAAGAAAGCGGAAGTCTTGACACTTTGTCTCATCATAGCCATCTATTACAATATCGAATGAAATTGGGCCTAGCCCATACAACATGTCCAAAAGGGAAAGTACATGAAAGAAACTAAAAATAGGAAGATCCGTCCTCGAACCATGAGGACTCACCAAGCTCGGGAAAATAATCAAATCCAAGCTCTTGCCACAAAATTGACCACCTTAAGTACCGGACCCGACATTATGTAAAAATGTAGGCAAGAGTATGCGTTAGTACAAAAATGCACTAAGTATGATAACTATGCATGGAAACATTTAAACATGATAAAAGGGACATTTCATTTCAAAGCATGCCATTTGCCAAGTTAAAAATGATATAAGAGGTTACAAATCATAAGTCATAAAACATAGGCAATATAAGTCATCGTCATCTTTAAAACCTTTGAACTCATATACAAAGCTTCTTGAGTAATCGTAGTTCATTATTCATGTTCTTGTTGTGGGAATAAGACTTAACCAACATGAGATCATGTGAGCTACAACATGACCACCCGGTGTTACCCACATCAAAAAGGGGTGTCCTACTTGCCTAAGGTAGAACCATGGTTTGTTAGCTTAGGTGGATCCACTAGCTAAATATCCTACGGGGGCACGTAGTTTATGGGATAAGGAGATTGTTACTAGAAACCCAGACTCAACTTGTGTAAAAGGTTTCCATCTCATGAGACATACTTGGGAAGCCCGGACTGAACTTGCATAAAAGACTTCCATCTCATATTCAATATTTACTTGGTGCTAAGTATTAATCCCACAGAGTAGTTGTTAAGTCATGACTTAACTCATATTTCATGGAAGGATGTCCTTGACCATCAATCAAACTTTTAGGATAGCTCTTAGATCATGCGTGAGAAAACCTTTCACCGTCCATGTCTACATGTAAGTATTAGATTCAAGTAGGTGAGAAAGCCTT
Source organism: Solanum etuberosum (assembly GCA_029582245.1). Taxonomy (NCBI): domain Eukaryota; kingdom Viridiplantae; phylum Streptophyta; class Magnoliopsida; order Solanales; family Solanaceae; genus Solanum; species Solanum etuberosum. Next base: position 34,762 of record JAJONR010033765.1, read on the forward strand.
TCAACCTAGAATCTTGTTTATGTGAGAAAACCTTTCACATCATGTTCATTATGTTTTCATGAGAATAGCCTTTTAATCAACACAACAACAATAATATCATAATCATTGACTCTTCACTCTCAAAGTGTTCTTAAAGCATTTACATAGATTTCATAAAGCATGCATAATCTCATACTTTTCCCTTTCAAAGTTCAAAGCTTACTTTCAATCAACACATCTAGAATTCAAGCATCAGACATGGATTTCATTATAATTCATGTGATTCTATCACTTCATGCATTAATTCATAAAAAATTTCTTTCATCAATAAAGACCCAAATCATATCATCAATTTTGAGAAATATGAGAATTACATGGGTTCTTGGGGATACATCATCAAAAGCATAGGAAATCATCAATTAATGCTTAATATAACATAATTCAACCATTAGAATCAAGTTTGAAAGGTAGCCATGACTTTTGAATCAAACACTAACAATTGGGGATTTCTACCTTTTTGAAATTGAAGATTTGAGGGAACTCCATGGATGAAAGGTATCCATGGATGAAACCTGCCTTACCTTACTATCAAAGCACAAAGAAATTGAAGTACAAAAGCTCACTCTTGAAACCCTAGCTTGAATCTCCTTCTTCTTCAAGTTTTCTAGAGAGAAAATTTTTATGAGGATGAACTTTGGGGAAATCTTTTGGGTTTTGGAAAATATGACTTAATTGGGTGAGTTTTAGAGTTAAAAAGACTTATATAGGGACCCTAGACTTAGGCAAAATGACCTCACTTTAATCTAACTTAAACCGGAAAAGACCAATTAACCCTCAACTTTTAGTGGCGTGCCTAGGGACCACGTGAGGTCCCATGAGCCATGGTCTTGACCATGAGCCGTGGTCCCTTTCGTGGACCTTGAGGCAGTGGCTAGGCAATTATGCCCTTAGCCCCACAAATATAAGGCACCTTCACAGAAGGCTCCACGAGCCGTGGTCCCTCTCGTGGGCCTTGAGGCAGTGGCCAAACCACCTTCTCCTCAACCCTTACACACTCAACTCCCTTCCACGAGTCTTTCCACGAGCCATGAAGTGGCTCGTGAAGAGGGGCTGTTTTTGGTAGTTTGAGGAGGCTACTGCCTAGCCTACCACGAGCCGTGTTGGTGGTCGTGGTTGCATGGGCAGTGTCTATGGGAGAGTGGACTACCCTAGTCCTCTCCCCTGGCCCTTGCCCACTTCCATGGCTCTAACCCTCATGTTTAGCTCTAGTTTAGCCTACTAGAATTCCTAGGTGTTACATTATCTTCCTTTTCGGAACATTTATCCTCGAATGACGTTCTAGGCACCTTACAGAAGTAAAGACTCAAGACTAGCAACCCATCATGCATGCAACATCATCAAATGCACCTATACAAAGAGGAAACATCAACTCCAAATTCAAACATACTCATTGCATCACAAGGAAGTAGGAGCTACATCTAACAACCTATCATTCATGAAATTTCAATATTTTTCATGTTTTTAGGAGGAATTACCTTCTCCAAGCTAAAAGCATGCTCAACACAATCTCATGGAGCTCATATGCAATTTACTCTCAAAAAGCATATATATATAAAGCATGTTCATCAATTTAACTCATGAAGTGAATAGGCAATTCATACTCAATACACAACAACATGAGGAAAATCAATCATATAAACTCATTTTCTTTCTAAACATAAGTTTCTCATGAATATGCATAACATAGGGAAATCATGGAAAACACATATAACACACATGACTCCCAAAACAAGGAAAACTCAAGAGGAGCTAGTTACCTCAAGCTAGAGTAGGAGTAGAAGGAAAGATATGAGGATATCGGGATATCATATCGGCCTCGGCCTCGCAATTAGCACCATCAACTAGTTGATTCCTTCACAAAACCTTCACAGAAGTTATTTCCTTATTTCTCAACTTCTTGACTTGCCGGTTTAGAATCTCTACCGGAACTTCCTCATATGAAAGACTTTCACCAACTCCCAATACTTCTAAGGGAATTATGGATGTTGGATCACCAACACACTTATTAAGCATAGATACATGGAAAATCGGATGCACCGAAGCCAACTCACTTGGCAAATCTATCTCATAGGCAACCTTACCAATATGTCTCAAGATTTGGTATGGGCCTACGTACCGGGGACTAAGCTTCCCCTTCTTACAGAACCTCATCACACCCTTCATGGGTGAGAATTTCAAATAGACCCAATCATTAACATCAAACTCTAGATCCCTTCTTCTCATATCGGCATAGGAATTTTTCCAACTTTGAGACGTTCTCAACCTCTCTCTAATGAGTCGAACTTTCTCAATGGCCTCATGAACCAATTCGGGACCTATCAAAGCAACTTTACCCAACTCAAACCAACCAACGGTAGACCTACATCTTGTACCATACAAGGCCTCAAATGGAGCCATACCGATACTTGAATGATAGCTATTATTGTATGCAAAATCTATCAATGGAAAATGGTCATCCCAATTACCCTTAAAATCAATTCCACAAGCCCTTAACTTATCCTCCAAGGTTTGGATGGTATGCTCCGCTTGCCCATCAGTTTGGGGATGAAAAGCCGTGCTAAGCTTAACCTTAGTGCCAAGACCCTTTTGGAACAACTTTCAAAAGTGTGAAGTGAATAGAGGGCCACGATCGGAAATAATGAATAAGGGCACTCCATGCAACTTCACCATTTCTCTTATGTAAAACTTAGCATAGTCCTCCGCCGAAAAGGAAACCTTGACGGGAATAAAGTGATCCGATTTTGTCATCTGATATACAATAACCCAAATAGAGTTATGTTGTCTCCGGGTACGAGGCAAACCGACAATAAAGTCCATGTTCACATCTTCCCATTCCAAGTAGGAATACCTATATCTTGGGATAAACCTCCCGTTCTTTGATGCTCAACTTTAACTTGTTGATAATTAGGGCACTTAGCCACAAACTCCGCAATGTCCCTCTTCATCCCATTCCACCAATAGACCTCTCGCAAGTCACGGTACATCTTGGTGGTTTCCGGGTGAATGGAATACCGAGAACTATGGGCTTCTGACAAGATTTGCTCTCTCAAGTCGTCAACATTAGAAACACACAAACGACCTTGGTATCTAAGTACACCATCTCCCCCTTGGGAGAAATCCTCAACGGATTTCTTAAGCACCGCCTCCTTCAATTCAAAAAAAATAGAATCGAGACCTTGCTTAGATATCACATCCGCCACAAAAGACGATTCAGACCCATTGTGAACCATAACACCACCCTTGGTGGAGTCCACTAATTGAACGCCTAATCAGGCCAACCTATGAACATCTCGAACCAACTCTTTCTTATCATTATCGATATGAGCAACACTACCCATAAACAACCTACTAAGAGCATCCGCTACTACATTTGCCTTACCCGGGTGATAAAGAATACTCATGTCATAATCCTTCAATAGTTCAAGCCAACTCCTTTGGCGAAGGTTCAAGTCCTTTTGGCTAAACACATATTGTAAGATCTTATGATCGGTGAAGACATCAACATGAACCCCATACAAATAATGCCTCTATATCTTCAAGGCAAAAACAACCGCCGCTAACTCGAGGTCATGGATATGATAATTCTTCTCATTAACTTTAAGTTGTCTTGAAGCATAGGCAATCACTTTACTATTTTGCATAAGCATACATCCCAACCCAACTCTAGAGGCATCACAATATACCATAAAACCATCCGTACCTTCCGTTAAAGTCAACACCGGAGTGGAAGTAAATCTATCTTTCAACACTTGGAAACTTTTCTCACAAGCTTTTGACCAATTGAACTTAGCCTTCTTTTGAGTCAAAGCCGTCAACGGAGAGGCAATGGAAGAAAAACCCTCAACAAACTTCTATAATAATCGGCCAAATCCAAGAAACTCCTAATGTTTGAAGTAGTTAGAGGGCTAGGACAACTCTTGACCACATCCGTCTTCTTAGGGTCTACCTCAATACCCTTATTAGACATAATATGACCAAGGAAAGCTACAGACCTTAACCAAAATTCACACTTGCTAAACTTTGCAAAAAGTTGTTGGTCCTTAAGAATTTGCAACACAATCCTCAAATGATCCACATGCTCATTCTCACTCCTTGAATAGATCAAAATATCATCAATGAATACAATCACAAATATGTCAAGGTATTGTCTAAACACCCTATTCATCAAGTCCATAAACGCCGCCGGGGCATTAGTCAAACCAAACGACATCACTAGGAATTCATAATGACCATACCGAGTTTGAAAATCCATCTTCAGAATATCATCATCTCTCACCCTCAATTGGTGATAACTCGAACGAAGATCAATCTTAGAGAAATAACTAGCCCCTTGAAGTTGGTCAAATAAGTCATCTATACTTGGAAGAGGATACATGTTTTTAATGGTCACTTTATTCAATTGACGATAATCAATACACATTTGAAGAGACCCATCTTTATTTCTAACAAACAACAACGGAGTACCCCAAGGAGAGATACTCGGTCGGATGAAGCCCTTATCCAACAAGTCCATATAACTGTTCTTTCAACTCCTTCAACTCAGCTGGGGCCATTCTATAAGGAGGAATAGAGATAGTTTGCGTATCAGGGAGAAGGTAGATACCGAAGTCTATTTCCCTCTCAGGAGGAATACTGGGTAGATCATCTGGGAACACTTCCAGAAACTCATTTACAATGGGGACCGACTCAAGAGAAGGGTTTTCGGAATCTACATCCCTCACCCTAACAAGATGGTAAAGTCAACCCTTAGAGATCATCTTTATAGATTTAAGACATGTAACAAACTGACCCTTAGGCATATAATTTCCCCCCTTCCACTCAAGGATAGGCTAATTCGGGAACTGAAACTTGACCACACGAGATTTACAATCAACAGAAGCATAACAAGAGTGCAGCCAATCCATACCCAAGATAACATCAAAGTCTGACATATCAAGCTCTACCAAATCAACAAGAGTAACTTTATAGGATAAGGAAACTGGACATCTTCTATAGACCCTTTTTGCCACCACAGAATCACCAACAAGAGTAGAGACAGAAAAAGGTTCTAACAACACATCAGGGAGCACATCAAATCTCATAGCCACATAAGGCGTCACAAAAGACAAAGTAGCACTGGGATCAAGTAAGGCATACAAATCTATATGGAAAACTTTTAACATACCGGTGACCACATCCAGAGAACTCTCTTGTTCACCTCGGTTTTGGAGAGCATAGAAGCGGTTTTGCTTGGGAGCATTGGAATTCGAACCACTAGGAGGAGCTTGCTTGCCCTCTCTTCCTTTAACCTTAAGCATCGGGCAATCCCTCCTTTTGTGACAACTCTTTCCAAAACTAAAACAACCATCCATGCCGGTTAGGCACTTACCATCATGTTTCTTTCCACACTTCACACAAGTAGGCCTAGCCACATAAGATCCACTACCATTTCCTCCTTGAGGCTTGGGGTTAGACACCCTATCCTTGTTGAACTTAGGAGGAGCATTGGAGAAACCTTGGTTTGAAAACCTTTTTCTAAATCTTGGTCGATCTTGTCCATCGGACCTTGTATTGGAGAAGTTCCAATCACCGGTCCTAGCCCTCTTTACCTCCCTATTATTTTCCTTGAGTTTCGCTTCCTCAATTTGTTGGGCATGTACCATAAGACGTGACATATCCATATCATGGATGAGCATTATCGTACGACATTCTTTTTCTACCATGTCGGATACGCCCGTCAGAAACTTACTCATCTTGGCCCTTGAATCCGCTACCATAGTTGGAGCGTACTTGGATAGTTGGGTGAACTTTAGAGCATACTCCCTCACACTCATACTTCCTTGACAAAGGTTAATGAACTCTTGCACCTTTGCTTCCCTCATCTCAAGGGGAAAAAACCTATCAAGAAACACAGATTTAAACATTTCCCACTCTACGGGATCCACTCCTACTGGCCTTTCTTTCTTCCATTGGTTATACCACACTTGAGCAACACCTTTCAATTGATAAGCAGCCAACTTCACCATCTCTACCAGAGTCACCCCCATAAAAGCAAGTACCTTATAGACCTCATCGATAAACTCTTGAGGATCTTCCTCAACTTTGTAGCCATAGAATACCAGAGGGTTCATCCTTGCAAAGTCCCTCACTCTTGAAGCTACCAGATTCATATTAGGGTTCATGGGAGCTACAACTTCTCTATTGGCTTGTGTTGTCAAGGCTTGAGCCAACATTTGAAAAGCCGAACGAATTTTTGCATTTGTTACATGTTCGGCCAAATGATCAACCAGAGCTTGAGTTGCTTGAGGAGCTTGAGGAGGAGCTCCTTGATTCACATTGTCTTTCTCATTCCTTCTAGCGAAAGCCCTTCGAGTAGTCATATCATGTAGACTATCTGGTAAGGATTAGGAGAAAGACCTTATAGATTTAAAGTCCATCGCATGACTTAAGAGTAATGAAAGAAGCAAAATTTCCTAAACATATTGTAGCTTCTCATTCATAAATGTGACTCGCTTCACACTCATGAACAAGACTCTACTAGACGTGGCTTATGAGACATCATCCTAGAACCATTCTAAACCTGGCTCTGATACTAGGTTTGTCACGACCAAGGGGTACCCCCTAGATGTAACATGGCGTATAGAACCCCGAAGGACTCCATACAAGCCACTTAGTCCTCATAACATAAGCAATAGAACAATAAGAGTAAAACACATTTCAAGTCTCAAAAAGTTTTTCCTAAAAGAAAGCGGAAGTCTAGACACTTTGTCTCATCATAGCCATCTATTACAATATCGAATGAAATTAGGCCTAGCCCATACAACATGTCCAAAAGGGAAAGTACATGAAAGAAAATAAACATAGGAAGATCCGTCCTCAAACAAGGAGGACTCACCAAGCTCAGGAAAACAATCAAATCCAAGCTCTTGCCACAAAATTGACCACCTTGAGTACAGGACCCTACATTTGGTAAAAATGTAGGCTCTTGTATGAGTTAGTACAAAAATGCACTAAGTATGATAACTATGCATGGAAACATTTAAACATGCTAAAAGGGACATTTCATTTCAAAGCATGCCATTTGCTAAGTTAAACATGATCTAAGTGGTTAGAAATCATAAGTCATAAAACATAGGCAATATAAGTCATCGTCATCTTTAAAACCTTTGAACTCATATATAAAGCTTCTTGAGTAACCGTAGTTCATTATTCATGTTCTTGTTGTGGGAATAAGCCTTAACCTACATGAGATCATGTGAGCTATAACATGACCATCTGGTGTTACCCATACCGAAAAGGGGTGTCCTATTTGCCTAAGATAGAACCATGGTTTGTTAGCTTAGGTGGATCCACTAGCTAAATATCCTACGGGGGCACGTAGTTTATGGGATAAGGAGATTTTTACTAGAAACCCGGACTCAACTTGTGTAAAAGGTTTCCATCTCATGAGACATACTTGGGAAGCCCAGACTCAACTTGCATAAAGAACTTCCATCTCATATTCAATATCCACTCGGTGCTAAGCATTAATCCCACAGAGTACTTATTGAGTCATGACTTAACTCATGTTTCATGAAAGGATGTCCTTAACCATCAATCCAACTTAGTTCATTAGGATAGCTCATACTTTGCCCTTTCAAGGTTCAAAGCTTACTTTCAATCAACACATCTTGAATTCAAGCATTAAACATGGATTTCATTATAATTCATGTGATTCTATCACTTCATGCATTAATTCTAAAAATTCCTCTTGGGGATACATCATAAAAATCATAGGAAATCATCAATTCATGCTTAATATAACATAATTCAACCATTAGAATCAAGTTTGAAAGGAACCCATTACTTTTTGAATCAAACCCTAACAATTGAGGATTTCTACCTTTTTGAAATTGAATATTTGAGGGAACTCAATGGATGAAAGGTATCCATGGATAAAAGCTACCATACCTTACTATTAAAGCCAAAATAAATTGAAGTACAAAAGCTTGCTCTTGAAACCCTAGCTTGAATCTCCTTCTTCTTCTTCTTCTTCTTCTTCTTCTTCTTCTTCTTCTTCAAGTTTTCTAGAGAGAGAATTTTTCAGGGAATGAACTTTGGGGAAATCTTTTGGGTTTTGGAAAATATGACTTAATTAGGTGAGTTTTGGAGTCAAAAAGACTTATATAGGGACCGTAGACTTAGGCAAAATGACCTCACTTTAATCTAACTTAAACCGGAAAAGAACCCTCAACTTTTAGTTGCCTGCCCAGGGACCACGTAAGGTCCCACGAGCCATGGTCCCCTTCGTGGACCTTGAGGCAGTGGCTAGGCAAGTACGCCCTTAGCCCCACAAATCTAAGGCACCTTCACAGAGGGCTCCATGAGCCGTGGTGCCTACCACGAGCCGTGGTCCCTCTCGTGGGCCTTGAGGTAGTGGCCAAGCCACCTTCTCCTCAACCCTTACACACTCAACTCCCTTCCACGAGCCTTCCCACGAGCCGTGGTATTCACCTCGAGCTGTGAAGTAGCTCGTGAAGAGGGGGCTGTTTTGGGTAGTTTGAGGATGGTACTGCCTAGCCTAACACGAGCCACACCAAGGGCCATAGTCTTCACCACGAGCAGTGGTGGTGGTCGTGGTTGCTTGGGCAGTGTAAATGGGAGAGTGGACTGCCCTAGTCCTCTCCATTGGCCCTTTCCCACTTCCATGGCTCTAACCCTCACGTTTAGCTCTAGTTTATCTTAGTAGAATTCCGAGGTGGTACACTAAACATACTCAATGCATCATAAGGAAGTAGGAACTACATCTATCAACCCAATATGCATGAAATCTCAAAATTACTCATATATAAGGAGGAACTACTTTCTCCAAGATAAAAGCATGCTCGACACAATCTCATGTAGCCTCTATGCAATTTACACTCAAAAAACATATCTAAAGCGTGTTCATCAATTCATCTCATGAAGTCCATAGGCAACTCATACTTAATGCACAACATCATGAGGAAAATAAATCATATAAACTAATTTTCTTTCAAAACACTAGTTTTAATGAACATGCATAACATAGGAAAATCATGGAAACACCTAAGACACATGACTCCCAAACAAAGGTCAAACCAAGATGAGCTCATTACCTCAAGCTAGACTAGGAGTAGAAGGAAAAAGATGAGGATATCGTGACATCATATCGGCCTCGGCCTCCTAAGTAGAACCCTCAACTAATTGATTCCTCCACAAAACTTTCACGAAAGCAACTTCTTTATTTCTCAACTTATTGACTTGCCTGTCTAAAATCTCAACCGGAACTTCCTCATAAGAAAGACTCTCATCAACTCCCAACCCTTCTAAGGAAACTATGGATGTCGGCTCACCAACACATTTCTTCAACATAGAGACATGGAAAACCGAATGCACCGATGCCAACTCATTTGGAAAATCTAACTCATAAGCAACCTTACCAACACGCCTCAAAATCTGATATGGGCCTACATATCGGGGACTAAGCTTCCCTTTCTTACCAAAACTCATTACACCCTTCATGGGTGAGATTTTTAAGTAAACCCAATCATGAAGGTCAAACTCAAGATCCCTTCTTCTCATATCGGCATATGAATTTTACCGACATTGAGCCGTTGTCAACCTTTCTCTAATAAGTCGAACTTTCTCTATGGCCTCATTTACCAATTCGGGACCTATTAGGGCAACTTCACCCACCTCAAAACAACCTATGGGAGATCTAAACCTCCTACCATAGTGCCTCAAATGGAGCCATATCAATACTCGAGTGATAGCTATTATTATAGGCAAATTCAATTAATGGCAAATGGTCATCCCAATTACCCTTAAAATCAATCACACAAGTTCTTAACATATCTTCCAAAGTCTTAATAGTACACTCCGCTTGCCCATTGGTTTGGGGATGAAAGGTCGTGCTAAGCTTAACCTTAGTGCCAAGACCTTTTTGGAATGACTTCCAAAACTGAGAAGTTAATTAGGTACCACGATCGGAAATAATGGACAAGGACACTCCATGCGACCTTACCATTTCTCTCTAGTACAACTTGGCATAGTACTCAGCCGAATAGGAAACCTTGACGGGAAAGAAATGAGCTGATTTTGTCATCTGATCTACTATAACCCAAATAGAGTCATGTTGTCGCCGGGTGCGAGGCAAACCAATAATAAAGTCCATATTCAAGTCTTCCCACTTCCAAGTAGGAATGCTAATATCTTGGGATAAGCCTCCCGGTTTCTGATGCTCAACCTTTACTTGTTGGCAATTTGGACACTTAGCCACAAATCCCGCAATATCTTTCTTCATCCCATTCCACCAATAGACTTCCCACAAATCACGGTACATCTTGGTGGCTCCCGGATGAATGGAATACCGTGAACTATGGGCTTCTGCCAAGATCTGTTACCTCAAATCATCATCATTTGGAACACACAAGCGACCTTGGTATCTAAGTACCCCATTTACCCCTTGGGAAAAAGCCTCAATGGATTTCTTAATTACCGTCTCCTTCAATTCTACCAAAATTGGATCGAGACCTTGCTGGGCTTTCACATCAGCCATAAAAGATGATTCGGAACCATTGTGAACCATAACCCCACCTTTGGTGGAGTCCACCAATTGAACACCTAACCGAGCCAATCTATGAACATCTCGAGCCAACTCTTTCTTTTCTTCTTCAACATGAGCAACACTACCCATAGATAACCGACTAAGAGCATCTGCTACCACTATAGGTTTACCGGGGTGATAAAGAACACTCATGTCGTAATCTTTCAATAACTCAAGCCACCTTCTTTGGTGAAGATTCAAATCTTTTTTATTAAACACATATTGCAAGGTCTTGTGGTCGGTAAACACATCAACATGAACTCCGTACAAATAGTGTCTTCAAATCTCCAAGGCAAAAATGACCGCCGCTAATTTAAGGTCGTGAGTCGGATAATTCTTCTCATGAATTTTAAGTTGCCTTGAGGCATAGGCAATAACTTTCCCATTTTGCATAAGCACACAACCTAACCCAATTCGTGAAGCATCACAATAAACCAAAAAACCATCCGTTCCTTCCGGTAAGGTCAACACCAGAGTGGAAGTAAGTCTATCTTTCAACTTTTGAAAACTTTTCTGATACCTCTCGGTCCATATGAACTTAGCCTTCTTTTGAGTCAAAGTCATCAAAGGAGAGGCAATAGAAGAAAACCCCGCAACAAACCTTCTATAATAACCGGCAAAACCTAAGAAACTTCTAATATCTGAAGGAGTTAGAGGTCTAGGCCAACTCTTGACCGCATCTGTCTTCTTTGGATCTACCTCAATACCCTTACTTGAGACAATATGACCAAGGAAAGCTACAGATCTCAACAAAAATTCACATTTGCTAAACTTTGTAAAAAGTTGTTGTTCCTTAAGAACTTCCAATAGGATTTTCAAATGATCAATATGCTCATTCTCACTCCTTGATTAGATCAAAATATCATCGATAAACACAATCACAAACATGTCTAGGTATTGCCTAAACACTCTATTCATCAAGTCCATAAATGCCGCCAGAGCATTAGTCAAACCAAACGACATTACTAGGAACTCATAATGACAAGACACCGTTTGAAAAGCCGTCTTCAGAATGTCATTTTCCCTCACCCTCAATTGGTGATAGCCCGACCGAAGATCAATTTTAGAGAAATAACTTGCCCCTTGAAGTTGGTCAAATAAATCATCTATCCTTGGAAGAGGATACTTATTCTTAATAGTCACCTTGTTCAGCTGACGATAGTCTATACACATACGAAGAGAACCATCCTTCTTTCTAACGAACAAAACCGGAGTACCCCATGGAGAGATACTCGGTCGAATGAAACCCCTCTCTAATAGATATTTCAACTCCTTATGTTCTGTCGGAGCCATAGGTTAGGAGGAATAGAAATGGGTTGTGTATCTGGGAGAAGGTCAATACCGAAGTCTATTTCCCGCTCGGGAGGAATACCAGGTAAGTCATATGGAAACATTTCTGGAAACTAATTTACAACGGGGACCGACTCAAGATAAGGGGTTTCAGAATCTACATCCCTCACCCTAACTAGATGGTAAATGCAACCCTTAGAAATCATCTTTCTAGCTTTAAGACAAGAGACAAATTGACTCTTAGGAATAGATTTTCCCCCTTTCCACTCTAGGACAGGCGCATTTGGAAACTGAAACTTGACCACACGAATTCTACAATCAATAGAAGCATAACACAAGTGCAGTCAATCCATACCCAAGATAATATCAAAATCTAACGTATCAAGCTCTACCAAGTCAACAAGAGTAACTCTATAGGACAAGGAAACGGGACAGTTTCTATAGACCCTCTTAGCCACCACAGAATTATCAACAAGGGTAGAGACAGAAAAAGGTTCTAACAACACATCGAGGAGCACATCAAACCTCATAGCCACATATGGCGTCATAAAATACAAAGTAGCACCGGGATCAAGTAAAGCATATACATATAGTTGAAAAACTTTCAACGTATTGGTAACCAGATCAGGAGAACTCTCTCACTCACCACGAGTCTGAAGTGCATAGAAATGATTTTGCTTAGGAGCATTGGAACCCAAACCACTAGGAGTAGCTTGCTTGCCCTCTCTCCCCTTAGCCGTAAGCACCGGGAAATCCCTAATTTTGTGACCATTTTACCACAACCATAACAACCATCTGTTCCAGCTAGGCACTTACCATCGTGCTTCCTTCCACACTTAGTACAAGTAGACCTAGACAATGACGATCCACTACCATTACCTCCTTGAGGCTTAGGGTTAGAAAGCCTATCTTGGTTGAACTTTGGAGGAGCATTAGAGAAATATTGGCCAGAAAACTTTTGTCGGAATCTAGGTCGACATTGTCCATCGGACCTTGCATGAGAAAAATTGCCATCATCGGTCTTAACTCTCTTTACCTCTCTAGACTTCTCCTTAAGTTTTTCCTCCTCAATTTGTTGTGCATGCACCATAAGATGAGAGATATCCATGTCATGAATAAGCATGGCGGTTCGGCACTCTTTAACAACCATTTCGGACACCCCCAAAACAAAATTACTCATTTTAGCCCTTGATTCTGCAACCATTGTTGGAGCATATTTAGACAATTAAGTGAACTTTAGAGCATACTCCCTCAAACTCATACTCCCTTGCCGGAGGTTAATGAACTCAAGCACCTTGGCTTCCCTCATCTCTAGGGGAAAGAACCTATCAAGAAAAGCGGATTTGAACTTCTCCCAATTAAGAGGACCCGCATCTTCCAGTCTTCCTTCTTTCCATTGATTATACCATATTTGATCCCCTCCCTTTAGTTGATAAGCGGCCAACTCTGCTTTCTCTACCGGCATAACTTCTATGATCATCAAAACCTTATAGACCTAATCGATAAACTCTTGAGGATCTTCCTCCAATTTGGAACCATGAAACTCCGGAGGGTTCATCCTTTTAAACTCCCTTACTCTTGAAGCCGCCGTATCCACATTGGGGTCCATGGGAACCACATCCTCCCTATTTGATCTAGCCGTCACCGCTTAATCCAACAATTGGAAAGCCGTCCTAAACTCTGCATTCGACACTTGTTCGGCCAAAGGATCGACCGGAACTTGAGGTGCTTGGGGAGGAGCTTCTTGTTCGTCATTCTCCCTCACATTCCTTCTAGCATAAGCTCTTCGGGTAGCCATATCCTGAAGAACATAAGATAAGGATTAGGAGAGAAACTTTATAGAGTTAGACTCTATCGCACGACTTAAGAGTAATGAAAAAAGTGGAGTTTCCTACTCATGTTGTAGCCTCTCATTCATACATGTGGCGCGCTTCACACTTATGAACAAGACTCTATAGACGTGGCTTATGAGACAACCTAGGACCATTTTAAACCTTGTTCTCTGATTACCAAATTTGTCACGACCTAGGGGTACCCCCTAGATGTAACATGGTGTGTAGAACCCCGAAGGACTCCATAGAAGCCACTTAGTTCTCATAACATAAGAAATAGAACAATAAGAGTAAAATAATAGTTCAAGTCTAAATCATTTTATAACAACGAAAAGCAGAGGTCTAAACTCATGTCTCATCATAGTCATCTAATACAATAGAATGAAATTGGGCCTAGACCATACATCATGTTCAAAAGAGAAATACATGAAAGAAACTAAAACAATAACTCCGTCCTCGAAGCATTAGGACTCACTAAAGCTCGGGAAATCACGAACTCAACTACTAGCCATGAGACTCAGAAACCTGCCTGTCAGACCTTACATTTGGGGAAAATATAGGCAAGAGTATGCGTTAGTACAAAACAATGTACCAAGTATGATAGCCATGCATAAAACATTTAAAACATGCTAAAAGAGACATTTCATTTCATGACATGCAATTGACCAAGCTAAAAATGATATAAAAGCTTTATAAAACATAAGTCATAAAATCATGGTCAATGCAAGCTAACTTCATCTTTAAAGCCTTTGAACTCATGTGAGATACTTCTTGAAGTAACCTTAGTTCGTTATTACTTGTGGGGAAATCAGCCTTAACTGACATGAGACCATGTGAGCTATAACATGATCACCCGATTTCTCCCACACCGAAAAGGGTTGTTCTACTTGCCTAAGGTAGAACCATGAACACGTAGCTTAAGTGGATCCATTAGCTAATCAACCTATGTGGGCACATAGTTATGGGATAAGGAGATTGCTACTAGAAACCCGGCCTCTACTATGGGGGAGCTTCCATCTCATGAGATTACTTTGAAAACCCGACCTCTATTACGGGAGAGCTTTCATCTCACTATCAATATCCACTCGGTGCTAAGCACAAATTCCCACAGAATAGTCATTTCTTACTTGACTTCATTACTCATGAAAAGGTGACCTTGGACAACCAATCCAAGCTTGTTCATTAGGATAGCTCTTACTCTTGATTCATTTAGGTGAGAAAGCCTTTCAACCTAAGAATTCTTTCTATGTGAGAAAACCTTTCACATCATGCTAGTTATGTTTTTATGAGAATGTCCTTTCAACAACACAAAAACAACATCATCGTTGGTACTTTACTCTCAAAGCATCCTTAAAACATTAGTATAAATCTCATAATCAAAGCATAAGTCCATAATTTACCTCTTGAGGTCAAAACCCACTTTCCATCATAAACTCTTAGAAAACATGGGTTAGATATGGATTTCTTCATAAATGCATGTAAATCTTGCAATACGTGCTTAATTTCATAAAACTCTTCCTTGAAGATCAAAATCCCACATCATATGATTCATAACATGAAAACATGGGGATTACATGGGTTCATGGGGGAATTCTTCATAAAAGCATTTCAATTCATCAATTCATGTATAATAGATCATAATTCAATCATTTAAATCAATAAAGTAAGGAACCCATGCTAATTGAAGAAAACCCTAACTCAATTGGGGAATTCTACCATTTGAAATAGAGGAATTTGGGAACTCCATTGATGAAAGATATCCATGGATGAAAACTCTCATACCTTAACTCCAAATGCTAGCCTTCAATGGAGGAATTGAACCCTTGACTTGAAACCCTAGGTTGAATCTTCTCCTTCTTCTTCAAGTTTCTAGAGAGAAAATATTTTAGAGGAGTTTTGGTATTCTTTTTTTTTTGGGTTTATAGAAGGTTATTGATTGATTGACTAATTTCTTACTTGTGGAAGAATGAAGGGTGATGGTTTGAATGTAGATGTTGTCGTTGTTACACTCTTATGATACTTTTGTTCAAGTGTTGGTTTTGCATGGACTTCGTGGTTTTTATGCGTATTATTAGTGTAC
This sequence comes from Solanum etuberosum, assembly GCA_029582245.1. NCBI lineage: Eukaryota > Viridiplantae > Streptophyta > Magnoliopsida > Solanales > Solanaceae > Solanum > Solanum etuberosum. Next base: position 50,588 of record JAJONR010033765.1, read on the forward strand.
CTTTGGCTAGTTGTCTCCCTTAGTAGAGATTTTTTCGTGTTTAGGTTGATGGTCTAGCATATCCAGGTTCGTCCCTCACTTCCTTTATATGTTCCCTTTACTCTTTGTTTCTTACTTTAGTTGTTTCTTATTATGATATTCATGTTGTTCCTTTAGCTATACGTGATATATGCTCTTTTCTTATATGTTGTTTATGCTTACTATATCTTCGGAGCTCAGTTGGCCTATGCCTACCATTTTTTGGTACTCATACTACACTTATGCACACCTACACATCATACTACGTCTTGGGATTTGAAGATTTGGGTGAGCTCCTGGCGTTTTGAGTTACCACTCTCTCCATCTGTTCTGGACTAGGACTAGTCTTTATTTTTGTTCATGAGACAGTTCTATATTATTGTATTCTTATTATACTCTTGTTTTGAATAGTTGCTCAAATACCGGATGACAGTACGTCTTGGGTTGGTTTTCATATTGATTTGATTCTCCCTTTTTCCTTTGCTTCTTATTATTAATTTTTATCTTCCGCAATTCTTTCTTCCATGCAATAGCCCATTGTTTCTAGTTCTGAGCTATGGGTATGGCTTACATACTGGTGGGACGTATTAGATGCCATCATAAACAGAGATTTTTGGTCGTGACATGAACCATAAAAACTTTGATTTTTTTCTAACCACAAACATTACAAAGTAATAGTAGAAATCATCGACCCAATCTTCTTGATGGGTTTTTCAACTTGTCAAGAATTTCAACTAACAAACACTTCTCTGATATTGCTTGGCATAACCCACTATAGAATAAAAAGTGATAAGAACTTAGGCCACATATCTGTAGCAAGTGACCAGTATATGAACATGTGGTTAACTGTTTTGAAAGTCAATTGCATAAATAACATCTATTTGCTAATTAGAAACTTCTTTTTCTAAGCCTGTCCTAGGTTAAGCATGCATTTTTAAGGGCTATCCAGCAAAAAGCACTGACTTTAGGGGGTAATATGATCCCCAAATAAGCTTCCAAGGCCATTGATAAATTTGAGCTTTGTTGATTGGTTTTCGGACATGTTTGACTAGATGATGTAAAAGTGGATACAGGAGATGCATGGGTGGATTAAGTACCACATCGGTATGTATATTTTGTATATACATATTATTTTATGTTGGATCGAATATCATCCTTGTAGGAGGATCGGGTACCATGTCGATACGGTACATGGATGGAGTTGGTCGTTTGCAAGTTATATCTATTGATATTAATAATTCCCTTAGCATTTGTGTACACTTTATTTACTGTTGTGTGAGTTCCTGATGCATTTGAGTTATTGAATGGTTGTGTGACTTGTCATTAATATGGTTATTTTGTGGTGATTATACTTGTTACTTGTGAGATGTTCTATATGTTTCAAGTCTGGTAATATAAGTGATAGGGTCCAATCGCCAAATTAACTTGTCATAATAAATCAAAGCCTGAAGGCCAGAATGTTCAACTTGAAGAATAAAGGAAATTGGGGGTGGGATAGGATTTTCTTGTTAATCTGTGACCTTTATGCTTATGTTATATGATTTAATCTTGATCAGATAATGATGCTTATTAGTACGTGTGGTGTACAGATACTACTCTTACTACATCCTAGTAAGCATCATCAACATAAAATTCAAACCCTCAAGACCTTTATTTTACAAGATAAGTATATTAAACGACTCACCTCATCAACTATATTACAAGACATGGAGTGACTTAACAATTATATAGACTTAAAAATCGCAAATACTTATACACATCAATATCGTCAAACATATCATCTTTGTATCACACTTTCTCATTTACACACAAGGTAAGAGTCGTATTTTATCCCAATAGTCATGACCTATAGAGGATCAACTTCTTCCATATATCGTACTGCGTAGCACTCGTTCGTATAAATATATGTATCCGTTCATCCAGAAGCTTAGCTTGGCTCAGAGCCACTCATAAACCATAAGGCCATTGAAAGGCTATGTTGAAAGAGTTCTAGAGAGAAATGAACATGGACAATTATTCAGCGGAAATTATTCTGATTCAAAAAGGAGATAAATTTAGTCTCATGCAATGTTCAAAGAATGATGTAGAACAAAAGGAAATGGATTCAATTCCTCACTCTTCTATTGTGAGAATTTTTATATATATTTCAAGCTTGCACAAGACTTGATATTAATTTTATAGTCGGGATACTAGGAAGATACAAGAGTAACCCTGAAATCGATCACTAGAAAGTTGTTAAAAATATTTGAGGTATCTGAAAGGAATGGAGGATTACATGCTTATGTTGAAGAAATCCAATCACTTGAAAGTCATTGAATACTCGAATTTAGATTTTGCTGGATGTGTTGACACTAGAATGTTCAGTTTGATTACTTGTTTCTATTAGATAAAGGAGAAGTGTTGTTATAGAGTACTAAACAATCTATCATTACTACATCCACAATGAAATTATTATTTTTTATATGAATTATGTTGTGAAACACTATTTCAGGACTTGGGATTGTCAACATTATTACTAGGCTGCTGAAAATTTATTGTGACAACAGTACTATATTATTCTTCTCTAATAATGATAAGTACTACAAAGATGCCAAACATATAGAGTTAAAGTACTTTACTGTCAAGGAAGAAGTGCATAAACATATAGAGTGTCACTTGAGAATATTAGAATTGATATCATGATTGCAAATCCTTTAACGATGGTCTTACAACAAAAGACATTTAATGAACATGATCAAAGTATGAATCTTGGTTGCACTTATAATGGTTACATTTATGATGTTTTGACACTTTGAGCTTAATTATGTATTCTGTTATACATTAATAAATTTCTTATTTCTCATAATGGTGTACACATTATTGATTTGAGATATTACAGGATAAGCATCAATATGAGAAGTTATGGCATACCAAATGGTATATGTTTATAGATTATGAACCTAGTATGATAGTAGTACATGAAAGGGAGTATGTAGCACAAAACTTATGTCTTGCAAATCATAACTCGCATTAGTGGTTTGTCATATTGTGGTATGTATGATGGATGTTATAGAAGAAATTTCTTTATGCGTAACTAATATTTATGTCATTAAATATCAATGTTATGTGGCTATTAGGCCGAGTGGAAAAAAATCGATTCATCATTTTATATCTGGCCCAACTAATATAAAGTTGATTATTAATATTTAATAAAGAATAGATCTCATTCGTACACAAGTTATTTAATGGATATACCAGATTAACTCTTAATTAACCACTATAAATTGGTTCTCCATCCGCATATTAGGGTTACAACATATTTTTTAATACATTTTCCATTGTTGACGGCTGTGGTAATGTAAGCAAGGGCAAGGCGATAGAAAAAAAATCATTAACGTTTCTGCTCTTATATGAGATAATGTCTTCCACATCAGGTATAATTTTTGTAGCGTCTCTCTCTGTAAAATTAGCATTTTGAAGATCCTCATGTGCATTAAGTTTTGCTTACATTCTAGCAATAAAATTTAAAACAAAAATGTGCACTTTCTGAATTGGTCATATTTGTATAATTGTCAAAATCAATTTAACAGAAATATGTATGCTACTTTTTAAATTTTGTAGAGTTGGCCTCTTAATTTATAGCGGGAGTGATTTCAACCAGTAGATACTTAACCAAATATGGTGTTTAAATCAAGAAAGATAATTAATAATTTAAAGAATAAGTGAGATATATTACCCTAATTAATGTGAAGAAGTATCTCATCTTCTAATGATCCCCTACCCATTTTGATATTCTCCCTCTAAAATATTGATCGAGTGAACTAATAATTCATCACCATGACTACAGTTCTTCACTTTTGCAATCCCTCCCACCTCTGACCACCATCATAACAACTGCTCGCTACTTATCGTCGCTTCTCATGCTGACCACCACAATTACTTCGGCAACCTCAGATTTATGGCATTGTTTGTTTATTGGCTCTACGCCAATGAAAAATTTTATGCTCGTTGATATCTCCAACCACATTCCAGGTGCTATATTTTTAGATATATTCTCCTAATTGAGATTTCTTTCTCTCATTCTTGTGATAATTTATTTAGGCGTTTTGTTATTCTTGCTAGCTATTTTAGCATTCTTAGTATGTTATATTTTGTTTATGTATTTAGGGTAAACTATATTGAAGTAGTTGTCCTATCTATGTTCCACCTTTAGCATTCTTAGTAAATTTTAAACTAATTTGTTGTTCTGGCAATGTAACTTTAGCATTCCTAATAATTATCAAATTTAGTAATCTAATTGTGTAATGTCTAACTATTACTTGAACATTCTTTGATATGCTACTTTCTCTGTGGGTAATCAAATCAAGTTTAGGGCCTAATTTAAATTAGTTTTTTTACTTTCCCCGGTAATCTAATTGTTTTTTTCAGGTTTGATTCTTTCATGGAATTGTTGAGTTAGCAAGATGATTTGTTTCTTGCAATAATTTATTAGAAGATCTGTGTGATACACTGTATAATTGAACCTCAGTTTTTAAAAAAATTTGAGTCTTTATTATAATTCTAGCATATCTGTGTTATGGTTCTTTATTTTATTTTTCTTTTGATTTACAGTGTAGTGCCAGTTCTTAATCATTGTTTTCTTATTTGTAGAGTAGCTCAGTTCATTGCTCTCTTGCTGAGTTACAACATAGTTCAGACATATTGCATGTTATCTTTCCTTTCAGCTTATTCATTTGAGTTAGTATTTCTTAGTATTTGCCTTTGTAATTTACACCTTCTTAGGTTGATTTGGTGAATGATAATAGACTAGGGTCATGTCTTAGGTCGAGGCTAAGGTTGAGGGTAAGGGGTAGGAGTGGTTAGAGGGTTCAGTGTCCCCTTAAGTTGAGAGTAGGGTCTTCGAATATAGTGTCTTTGACGGAATGTCCATAAAGCTAGTGAAGATTCAAAAACGAAAAAGATTAATATAGTGTGTGTCCATGAGACTAAATCGGTAGGTACTAAAGCTCGGGATATGGATGTTTTTAAGTAGTGGTACTCAGGAGGCTCAAGGAATAGGAATGTAGTTGGCATTTCAGTAGATTCCCACCATAGGGAGCAAGTGGTGGAGATTAGGAGGATTAATAACATGATTATGATGTTTAAAATAGTCGTTCGATGGGCTACTTTGAACTTTATTAGTGCTTACATGCCACATATGGTCTCGGACAAGGAGATCAAGAAGCACTTTTGGGAGAACTTAGATGAGGTGGTAAGGGGTCTACTAATATTCATTGGCGGAGATTTTAATGGACACATTGGGGAAACTCTTAGTGGCTTTAATGATGTGTATAGGGGCTTTGATTTTGGGGATAGAAATGGAGGTGGAACCTCGCTCTTAAATTTTGCTAAAGCTTTTGAGTTGGTGATAGCTAAGTCATACTTCCCGAAAAAGGAAAGATGACTTGGTTACCTTTAGTAGTAGGGTAGCTAAAACTCAAATATTACTTACGCTCAAGGAAAGGAGATAGAGGAATTTATAAGGGCTGCAAGGTTATCCTGAGATTAAGCGAGGGACTAGGAAGAGGATTTTTTATACCGGCCAAGGACTAAATGGGGTGGATTGACCCTTCCCTTTCCCATGATATAGGGGAGAAGTTGATAGTGATGAGGGCTTGGATGAGTAGTGTGGATACATAAAGCATATAGGATAAAAGATAACTAGTTGCATTAAGGAAGCAGCTAGAGAGGTGCAAAGGGTGTCGAGGGGCAAAATTGATAGTCACCAAGGGGATTGGTAGTGGAGTAGAGAAGTTCAAGGCACAGTGGAAACAAAAAAGGTAGCCTACACAAATTTGTGGTTTGCAAGGAGGGGAAGGAGAAGAGTATGAATAAGAAAATTTATAAGGCGGCAAAGATAAAGGCTAAGTTAACGGTTACACCAGCAAAACAACAACCTTTAAATGGTTGTATACTAAGATAGGAGACAAAGGAAGAGATAACAAACTATAGAGGCTCACAAATACTAGAGAGAGAAAGGCCCAAGACCTAGATCGAGTAAAATGCATCAAGGATGAGAATGGAAAGGTATTGGTGGAAAAGACTTTCATTAAGCAAAAAAGATGTAAAACTTACTCCCATAAGCTTTTGAATGAATAAGGGGACAGAAACATTATTCTAGGTGATTTGAAGCACTCTGAGAGACATCATATTATAGGTATTGTAGGCTACTTAAGGTTGTGGAGGTTAAGCATGCTATTATCAGAATGAGAAGGGAAAATGCAGCCAGATCAGATGAGAATCTAGCAAAGCTTTGGAGGAGCATAGACAAGGCATGTATAGAGTGGTTAACTAGTTTTTTTAATGTCACTTAAATATGGGTAAAATGCCAAAATCATAGAGGTGACGAACAATTATTTCATTTTACAAGAACAAGGGTGATATTCAAAATTGTAAAAATTACAAGGGTATCAAGTTTCTAAGACACACTACGAAATTTTGGGAGAGAGTGGTAGAGTTGAGAGTGAGGAGGGGTGTTTCCATTTTCGAGAAGTAGTTTGGATTCATATCGGGGAGATCGACTACATAATTCATTCATCTTTTGAGGAGATTAGTGGATAAATACTGGGAAAGGAATAAGGAGCTACATATTGTATTCATTGACCTTGAAAAGGCTTATGACAAAGTCCCAAGGGACATGCTATAGAGATACCTAGAAGCTAGGAGGGTATCGGTAGCTTATATTAGGGTGATAAAGGACATGTATGATGAAGCTAATATGGGGTTAGAACGGTGGTAGGAGACTCAGAGAATTTTTCAATAGTGATGGGATTACACCAAGGATCAGCTCTTAGCCCGTTCCTGTTTGAATTGGTGATGGATGAACTGACATATTCCATTCAAGATGAGGTACCTTGGTGTATATTATTTACAGATAAATTGATGAGATGTGTAGTGGAGTTAATTCTAGGTTAGAGGTACGTAGACAAACTTTGAAGTCTAAAGATTTCAAGGTTCAGGTTGAGCACGACCAAAACAGAGTATTAGGGGTGCAAATTCAGTGATGCAATGCAAGAGGCAAGCCTAGAAGTTAGGCTTGAAACTCGGGCTATACCTAAGAGAGATATTTTTAAGTATCTTGGATATATAATCTAGAGAAGTGGAGATATTATGATAATATCACACATCATATTGGTACACTGTGGATGAAGTAGAAGCTTGCATCCGGAGTCTTATGTGATAAAAAAAGGTATCACAAAAACATAACGGTAATTTTATAGAGTTGTGGTTAGACCGACTTTGTTCTATGTGGTCGAGTATTGGCAAGTCAAGATTTCTCATGTTCAGAAGATGCACATAGCAAAATGAGGATGTTGAGGTGTATATGTGGTCATAAAGGGAGTGATAACATTAGAAATAAGGATATTCATGATAAGGTGAGAGTGGCCGCAATGGTGAAAAAGATAACGACAGCGTGATTGCAATGGTTTGGACACATGAAGAGGATATGGACCAATTAATTTGCATGGTAAAGGTCATAGAATAACTTCAGCGAAGAATGGTACTTGCGGTGGAATGAGTGAAGTTAAAATAAGCGATCAAACCGAGGTAGCAATGGCATCTAAATGGAAACTCATGGAAAACGGTGTCATTTCTTGCCCATTCAAAGATATATGAGGTTGTAGTAAATGCACCTTAAATTTGAGATGTATATTTTTTGAGAATTGGATATCACAATTGTTAGTGAAAGCTAAAGAAATAGCACAAAATATAACTTGAAGGAAATGCATAATGATTCAGAATTGCACTACTCCTGTTCAAAATCAAAGGTGAAAAGGGTACTTCTGGCGACAAGCTTTGTAAGGCACCTGCTATGGAAATTTCAGACGATAACTATGTATTATGTGCAGTAGTTGTGGATACACGGCATGCAAATTTGATGCATGTTCGGCTTTATTTATTAAAGGGTGAACCAGTTGTTGTGACTAAAGTACATGATAATGCATTGGGATTGATTTGGGAACCTATGGAAATGTGGCATGATTCTCGACAAACCAAGAAGGCTATTAATGTTTTAAATTGCTTAAATTAGTGTAAGTAATGTCTAGTCTAGTAATCTATCGTTTATGTTTTAACTTTGAAACGCAAGCTAATGTTCAAGAATATATGACTAGATAAACCTTATACCAATTTAAGTAATTTAAAATATCAGTAGCCTTCTTGGTTTGTCGACAAGCACGCCACATTACCATAGGTTCCCAACTAAATCCCAATGCGTTATCATGAACGTTTGTTACAACAACTGGTACACCCTTAGATAAATAGAGCCAAAAATGCCTCAAATTTGTACGTTGAGTATCCATAGCTACTGGATAAAATGCATAGTTATCATTAGAATTTTCCCAAGCAGGTGCCTTATGTACCTTTCCACCAGAAGTACAATTTTCATCCTTAGATTTTGAACAGTAGTTATTTTCTTCAAGTTATATTTTGTTCTATTTCTTTAGCTTTCACTAATAGATGTGATATCCAATTCTCAGAAAATATATCTCAAATTTAAGGTTCCTTTACTACAGTCTCCCATATATTTGGGTGGGCAAGGAATCACACCATCTTCCATGGGTTTTCATTTAAATTCCATTGCCACCGCTTGATCTCTTATTTTAAATTCAGTCAAGCCAGCACAATTTCATTCTTGGCCGAAGTTATGCTATAACCTTCACCATGTAAATTATTTGGTCCATTGCCAATATATTGCATCATTGCCTCAAATGCATTTTCTTGTGATGGAATGCACAAACTTAGAGGTATGAAGTTTTGATGATAGACAAAGAGATTGAAGAACTAGGTTCAATAGTGTAGATGAGTAAATGTGAAACACATTCCTTCACAAGGCATAAAAGTGAAAAGCATGGATAAGTCAAAAAAAGGCATAGAAAAGGAAAGAAAATATCGGACATTGCAAATAGAATTCCTTGAGGATTCTAATTACGAAAGTCGAATTAACTAAGAATCAATTTTCTTGTATAATCAGTTAGGCTTCCAAACTTACAATGAGTCCCACTATAGAAGGCAAACCATTGGGTTCATAGAATGTAGATATTTGGCACAAGCAGAAAAATGATTTTTGTAGCAAAGGCAAGTTGTAGTAGAAGAGTAAAATAATGGAGAAGAAAGAAGGACTAATGAGTAGTGTGTTCTTTCTATCATAGGTGACATTTTTCTAGGGTTATAATTGAGTTGTAATAAATGCTAACATAAAGTGAGTAGTTGAAGTTGTGAGGTTTGCAACAAAAAGAAAGTTGATCTTCTTGGAGAGTTGTTAGAACAGTTAGAGCTAACTATTGAGCCAAGATACTAGAGTCAGTCCCTTAGATTATTCTTTGTGATCTGAAACCGCTCTTGGAGTTGGTGAAGTTTGATTGCTAAAATCCTACATAGTGTAGGTCGTGTTTTTTATTTCCTTGAGCAAAGAAGCTTTTTTTGTTAAATTTGTGCTCTCTACTTTAGTGTTTACAGTTCAGCATACAAGAACCTACTCCCTTGTACAAGTAGTTGGTAATATTTCTTTCAATAATTATCAAAGCAAATCTTTTTACTATATGATAACACCTTGAAAAGGATCTATGGATGCTCCACTAACTGCTCAAAAAGGGGCACACAAACTAGACCACCGTTTTCAATAAAAATACTATGAATGGTGGAAAAATAGGATGATGGACCATCTAATCAAAGAAGATTCGAATCTCTGGAATGTTATTCTAGATAGACCAATCATCCCTAAAAAGAATGCAGGGGATGAAAAATCATGAGTGGCTAGCTAAGGAATGATTGGAATGGGATCCCGATGAAAAAATGGTCATTTCCAACCGTTTGATTATTGTAAGAGGTTGCTTTCAACTTTTGTCCAATTTCAAGTGAAGCAAATTTTTTGCACTTGTTTCTCCCTCGAACCCTTTGATCTTTCTAGTATTAGAGGAACCTACAGTTGCATAATTTAGTAATAACTATAGCAGCCAAATTCAGTTCTACAAATTAATAACATATAACATATGGATTCACAATATTATACCTTTTTAACTATTTGAGAGTGTTGCATAACTTTATCAATAGACGGAAGTATTGAAATATTAGTTTGCATATCCCTTTTCTCAAGAACCAAGGAATTTTTATCCATTGTTCGCACTTTTGACTAGAAATATGGTAAAAAGTAATTTGTGTTTTTAGAAAGAGTTTGCATATGTTGATTAGCATAAGGAGCACTCTTGTTGAAAGATCTCACCTCATATTTAGGAACCCCTAAAGAAGAGCTCAAGTCTTTGCTCTAGTCTCTTTCTTATAGTACCTGAACTTAAGAAAACATATTATAAAAGTTTGTCAATTTTTTTGAAAACACAACATATTTGTAAAATACTTACTCATTTCAACTCTTTGGGTGTATTGCTTAATTTGAAGAGTTGATGTAGGAGATGAATTATTAATATGAGTGTTCTCTTTGACAAGAAACATGAAATTCTTATGTATCGTTGGTATTCTTAGACTAGTAAACATGATAGAGTTTTTAAGTCCTTGTTCTCGACCCTTCCCTATAGAATTTAGAGAAAATAAATCATATTAATAATACTTAACACAATGTTATTGTAACATTCTGGGTGTTTACGATTGTCCCTCGTTCCGTGTCAAAGTCTTATGTGCCTAAATTTGAGTATTTTATTATAAACATGCTCGTGTTCGGAAACATCTAATTTAAACTAGAATTTGAAGATTTTGTATTTTTAGTTTCTTTCAAAGAGTCTTAATTATTTATGAAAAAATCTGCAGATATACTTTGTGTATGTATTTATTTTTATAAGAATTTATAAATTATTAATATTTTGATGGTGATAGTTAGTCTTGTTATGTCAAAAGAATTAATATTATATCCGTTAGGTTTTATTCAAAATATTTTTTTATTAATTATAGTATATGTGAAATATTATATTTATTTTACCATGAACCTATGTAATACCCGAATGAATACATAACAAGATAAAAAATAAGTGTGTCACCTCCGCTTCCACGTGGAGGTGGAGGAAAGAGGCAGCACTTAATATTCTCTATTCTCTATCATAGAAGAGGCAACTCTCCATTGTGCTGCCAGCTTAAAAATTGAGGCTATTTTTGTTACTTCATTTTTCTATGCATGTACATTCTCCATTGTGGACCAAAAAAAACCATATTGTTTTCAATTATTTTCAATAAACCATGTACACTATTTGGCTAAATATGGGGTCCACTTGGTGTTTCCTTCATACGTGTGTTATTGCAGCCTTATCTTTCTATCATGAGTTGGTTATTATATTTATACTTTGGCACACTTTGAAGCTCTTATTTCATTTTCTTATGTACTTCCTATTTAATGCTGGAGTATATATAATTATAATAACTTAAAATTGGGAGTTTCAAGAGTTACGGTCTTTAAATTATTTATTTTATTTCTTTAGTTTTTATATATTTAAAAATTATATAAAAATATTGAATTATTCATTATATTTCACAATTTTAAATATTTCAAAACATAATAAAAAAATTTGATTCTAAAATTTTTTATCGATGTCACAAAAAATGAGATAGAAAAAGTAATTTGTATTGTTTGAAAATGACTTAAAAGTATTGTGAATCACTTTAAAATTCTATATGTGTCACATAAATTGAGAAAAAAGAAATAATATACATTATTTTAAAATTATGCAAAAATTACTGTAAATCACAATAATTAACTACTTAAAATATTTAGAATACATATAACGCGTATGATTGTTTCTCAAAGTTTCATTTGTTCCGCATAAATGGAACAGAGACAATAAAATAATTTTATTTAAAAATACGTAAAAGGTACTATAAATCACAATAATTAATAACTTAAAACATTTATATATTAGATTAAAATTTAATTGATTCTCCAAATTATATATGTATCACATAAATAAAAACAAATAAATAACACATGTTGGGTCGTGCTAGCACGGGTCCTGTTTCTAGTCAAGATATAGATGGCATCTATTCACTTAATTATTTGTTTCATTCTTATTACTTTTGTCATGTTTATAGTTAATAAAGTGGAAAACATTTCATTTTTAGGAAACTTATTGTTGTATGTTGTTGTTGATTATAGCATTAAATTTCAGCAATTCTTTTCCTCATATATGGAGGCAGAATACATTCATATTAAATGTATGTATCTATTAAGTTAGAGAGGAGTATTTTTTTGAGTTAAATTCATCGAGATTCCACTAGTCCCGTGGATTGTTCGTCATCTTGTTCTGCAAAATTTGCAGCAGTTGTAGCATGGATTAGTGGGGGTTTGGAGGTAGATCATAGGCTGGTTGACTTCATGTTGCGGCATGTGCATGAGCGGAGTCGTGGTGGCTTTGTGAAGTGAGTGTTAAGGTATGTGAAGGCTTTTTCCTTTCTCTTTTGGCATGATTTCCTAAGATTTATAATTTCGAGTCTAGTGAGCTATCAAAGAGTTAGCTATTAGATATCTCTAAATGGCTATTGGTGTTATTCTTGTTAAAAACTCATATTCAGTAATATCAATGTTACTTTTTGTTAAAATTTCATAGTCATTAATATCACTCGTTTCAAGTTGATGAGTATAAGGAGATTGTATCTATGGTTGTGAATCGAATTACAGTGATTGTCAGGTTAATCATGACATTAAGGTTGTGGTACGACGGAGGTACGAATGAATATGGATTACTTGTGTAACACCCCGTATCCGAAACAGACCAAATAGCAGACTTTACAGAACCTGCAGGTGCCACCGACTGAGGCCACCCACGGCCCGTGGGTGGGACCACGGACCGTAGGTGTGGTCTGCTGGTCGGCCATCCAGGATTGTCAAAAGAAGTCCAGAACCACGCCAGGACCTACGGACCGTAGGTGGGACCACTGTCTGTGGTCCAGGTCCGTGGTTCAGACCACCAGCCTTCAGCTCCCAGACATAAAACAAAGACTGACAGGACGGACCGTCAGTCGAGCTACAGTCCGTCGGTCAGGCCCGTCGATGACCCCGGTAGATTTTAAGTTGGGGTTGTTTTGGACTTTTCCCCTATGCATTGGGCATCTAAACTACGTTGTTTTACTCAGTTTAAGCCTAATATTCTAGTCAGAACTTACCCTAAACGACTCATTCACCATAATTCGTCAAAACTTAGAGCAAAAGAGGAGAAAGAGTCGACCAAAACCCATCCAAGAACGCAGCAGGTTTCTTCAGTTCCAGCCCCGAAATCGAAAGATTTCTCTGTTAATTTTGTCACCAGGTATGTGGAATTTTACTAGTGGGTTCCTTCCATCCACTAGGTCCATAGAATTCAGTCAGATTCTTGATTCTCTATATCTTGCTTAGACCTAGGGTTTTTAAAACCTTAGATATTGGTTGTGATTTAGCTGTTATAGTATTCTTAATCAAATTATCATGTTTTTGTGAAATCGTTTCTTAGTTCCTTGCATGAAACTCAGAATCCTAGTTGTGTAGATTCTCTTAATTCATGAATTACACTTGCTAGGTCAGTTAAACAGATATACATGCTCCAGTTTCGAATGTTTCATTGTCAGTAACTAAATGTTGCATTCTCAGATTTGCATGTCAGAATATTGAGCTATCCAGTATTTCAGTTATGTTATGGCTTACACATTTCCAGTTGGGAGTAGGCTTAACACCGAGTTGAACTAGGGTTTAGCGTACCCTCATAGTCCCAGAACTACGTACCCCCATTGGGCATCAGATTTAGTGATCACGCCAGTCATGCCTTTATACCCCTGGAAAGATATATTGGGTCCTCTCTATGGAGCGTATACATCGGACTCCGTGTTTAGCTCACGTGGTTTTATGTCGGTTAATAGTAGCTCCCACAGTCAGACTCTAGTGCATTTGATCAGGTTTTCAGTTATACGTATTCAGTCTCAGCATGTTAAATTCATGATTAGTACTTGGTCATTGCATTTAGCTCAGTTTTCAGATATATTTCAGTATCTATGTTTTTGTTCAGATTCATTCCTCAGTTATGTTTGTTAAGATTTTATACCTTGTTCATCTATTATCAATATCCTGCATGCTCAGTACATTCCAAGTACTGACGCATACTCTGTGCTACATACTTTCATGATGTCGGTTTAGGTGTTCAGCATCCAGATCACGCATAGATCGGTTCCCGATCCGTATTCAACAGCTTCAGTGGTGAGTCCTCATACTTCGAGGACAATTGACATGTTTTTCATATTCAGTCTTTCATTTCAGTTTTCTGTTTTACTAGAGTTAGCTGGGGGCATGTCCCAACAACTCTAGTCAGTAGAGGCTTTCCAGACATAGTATTAGACTCAGCTTTAGCTTTCGAGTGATTGTTCAGTATCACTAAACTTTTAGTATCTTTATATTCAAATCAATATTGGGTATTCCCCATCTTGAAGTTAACTATTTTATAAGCTTCTGCATAGTTTATATCTTGTTCATCTATTTACAGTATGCTTATGATATGCCAGACACAGGGTTAGCTTGGAGTCAAACCTGATCCTAGGTCCCGTGTTACGTCAAGGGTGTAGCCTCGGGGTGTGACAAACTTGGTATCAGATCATTAGGTTTAAGAGTCCTAGGATGTCTGAAAGCCGCACTAAGTAGAGTCTCTTTCATGGGTGTGAAATACACTACATCTATGAGAGGGAGTCTACGAAGTGTTTTAGGAAAAACTTCACTTTATTTCTATTCTTATCATGCGTGGGTATGATCTCCTTTCTATTCGTCGTTATGCGTTTCAGATCATGCCTCTTCGTAGAGCTTATGCACGCAATGCTAACGTAGTTCCTCCAGTCCCGGACCATGAGGTTATGATTGCAGAATTCGAAAATGCAATTCAACTTTTGGCTCAGAGTGTAGCCAACCATAACAATCAGCAGGTCCCAGTTCCTACTAATACTAATGGTGGATCGGTGGCAGCTAGAGTTCGAGATTTTGTTTGGATGAATCCGACTGAGTTTATAGGGTCGCAAATTGGTGAGGACCCACAGAGCTTCATTGATGAGTTTAAGAAAAACTTTGGAGTGATGCAAGTGACTGGTAATGATAGGGTAGAGTTGGAATCCTACCAGCTTAAGGATGTGGCTCACATCTGGTTCACTCAGTGGAAAGAAAACAGGGGTGCGGATGCAACTCCTGTGACTTGGGAATGTTTTACTGGAGCTTTTCGGGACAAGTTCTTCCCGAGAGAGTTGTGGGAAGCTAAAGCTTAGGAGTTCATGAATTTGAGGCAAGGTACCATGTTAGTCCAAGAATACGGACTTAAGTTCACCCAGCTCTCCAGGTATGCTCCACATATGGTTGTCGATCCAAGGGAACAAATGAGTAAGTTTCTGTTTGGGGTATCCGACTTAGTGAAGACAGAGTGCAGGAATGCTATGTTGCTAGAGGATATGAATATCTCTAGGCTTATGACTCATGCTCCGCAGGTTGAGTGAGATAAGCTTAGGGAAATGGCTAAAGACAACAAGAAGGCTAGAATAAGGAATTATGAATACTTTCAGCAGAAATCGAGTGGTGGGAATCACTCACAGTTTCAGCAGAGGTCTATAGCTCCAGCACCTCATCAGCTAGTGCTCCATCCCCTAGGTTTCAACGGGATCAGAAAGGTAGGGCATCGGGCTTTAGGTCTCAGTGGAGTGCTTCAGGTAACAGGACCTTCCCAACTTGTCCAAAATGTGGTAAGAACCATCCGGGCGAGTGTCTTGCAGGCAAGGAAGGGTGCCTTGGGTGTGGTCATGTCATAGGTTGAAGGATTTCCCTTCTTCCAGGCAGGGTCAAGGAGGTAACAGCAATAGGGCTCAGTCTACCGCTCCAGCAGCACCAGCAGGTCGCCCAACTCAGCAGGGTACTTCATTTGGTACAGGTGTCGGTCAGCGCCAAAATAGGTTGTATGCTCTCCAGGCTCGCCAGGACTAGGAAGACTCTCCTGATGTGGTCACTGGTACGTTACGAGTCTTTCATTTAGATGTTTATGCCTTGTTAGATCTAGGGGCTACACTGTCTTTTGTAACTTTTTATATAGCAGTAAACTTTGGTGTCAGTCCAAAAACACTTTCAGAACCCTTCTGAGTCTCTACTCTAGTTGGTGACCCAGTTATAGATAGACGGGTATACAAAAATTACCCTGTCACAGTCTCTCAGAAAGTCACCTCAGAAAATCTTTTATAGTTAGAAATGGTAGATTTTGATATCATTCTAGGCATGGATTGGTTACATTCATGTTATGCCTAAGTCGATTATAGAACTACGATCGTTCGGTTTCAGTTTCCAAACGAGCCAGTCTTAGAATGGAAGGGTAGTAGCTCAGTGCCTATGGGTCGATTCATTTCTTACCTTAAGGCTAGAAAAATGATTTCCAAGGGATATATGTACCATCTTGTTCAGGTTAAGGATTCAAACTCTGAAACCCCAACTCTTGAGTCAGTCCTAATAGTAAATGAGTTTCCAGAAGATCTTCTCGGAGTTCCTCCCAAAAGGAAAATCGACTTTGGAATAGATCTCCTTCCAGATACCCAACCCATTTTGATTCCTCCTTATAGAATGACTCCAGCCGAGCTTAAGGAATTGAAAGAACAGTTAAAAGACCGTCTAGATAAGGGCTTCATCAGATCTAGTATCTCTTCATGGGGTGCTCCAGTTATGTTCGTGAAAAAGAAAGATGGTTCTCTCAGAATGTGCATTGACTATCGAAAGTTGAACAAAGTCACCATCAAGAATAAGTATCCCATTCCTATGATTGATGACTTTTTCGACCAACTTCAGGGTGCTAGTTTCTTTTCTAAGATAGACCTCTGATCTGGTTATCATCAGCTCAGAGTCAGAGATAGTGACATTCCGAAGACAGCCTTCAGGACTCGGTATGGTCATGATGAATTTGTAGTTATGTCTTTTTGACTAACAAATGCTCATGCAGGTTTCATGGACTTAATGAACAGGATGTTCAAACAGTATTTAGACATGTTTGTTATCTTCTTTATTGATGATATCCTCATTTATTGTCGGAGTGAGAAAGAGCATGCGACTCATCTGAGGGTTGTTCTGCAAACTCTCAAGGATCGCCAGTTATTCGCTAAGTTCAGCAGATGGGAATTTTGGCTGCAGTCTGTCGCTTTCCTTGGTCATGTGGTATCTAGCGAAGAAATCTGAGTGGATTCTCAGAAAAATAGAGGCAGTGAAACAATGGCCCAGACCCACCTCTCCAACAGATATCAGAAGTTTCTTGGGTTTGGCCGGGTATTACAGGAGATTTATCGAAGGATTTTCATCCGTAGCTTCCCCATTGACCAAGTTGACTCAGAAAAAGGTTAAGTTTCAATGGTCAGATGAGTGTGAGAAAAGTTTCTCAGAACTGAAGACTGGGTTGACTACAGCTCCGTTCTTGACTCTACCAGATGGTTCAGACGGTTATGTAATCTATTGTGATGCATCCAGAGTCGGCCAAGGTTGTGTATTGATGCAGCGGGGTAAGGTCATAGCTTATGCTTCTAGACAGCTTAAGGTTCATGAGAAGAACTACCCGACTCATGACCTCGAGATTGCAGCCGTATTATTTGCCCTAAAGATTTGGAGATACTACTTGTATGGTGTTCATGTTGATGTATTCACATATCATAAGACCCTCTAGTATGTGGTCACCCAGAAAGAGTTGAATCTTCATCAGAGGAGATAGCTTTAATTCCTCAAAGATTATGATATGAATGTGCTTTACCATCCCGGTAAGGCCAATGTAGTAGTTGATGCTCTTAGCAGATTATCTATGGGTAGTGTAGCACATGTGGAGGAAGAAAGGAAGGAATTAGCAAAAGATGTTCACCGGCTTACTCGCTTAGGAGTTGGCCTTACGGACATGTCAGAGGGGGGGAGTGATAGTTCAGAATAGATCTGAATCTTCATTGGTAACGGAGGTTAAGGAAAAACAAGATGGTGATCCTATATTACTTCTGTTGAAAGGTGCAGTTCACCAGCAGAAAGTTCAGGTTTTCTCCCAAGGGAGAGATGGTGTACTTCGTTACCAGGGTCGCTTATGTGTTCCTAGCGTGGGTGAGTTGAGGCATCAGATCCTTACAGAAGCCCATAACTCCAGGTGTTCCATTAATCCAGGTGCCACTAACATGTACCGTGACTTACGGGAAGTCTTTTGGTGGAATGGCATGAAGAGGGACATAGCAGATTTTGTGGCTAAGTGTCCTAATTGTCAACAAGTTAAGGTAGAACATTAGAAACCAGGTTGTATGACTCAGGAGATTAACATTCCTATATGGAAGTGGGAAGTGATAAATATGGACTTCATTACGGGTTTACCTCGTACTCGCAGACAACATGATTCCATTTGGGTGATAGTAGACAGAGTTACTAAGTCCGCTCAATTCTTGGTTGTCAAAACTACAGGTTCAGCGGAGGATTACGCTAAACTCTACATTAATGAGATAGTCAGGTTGCATAAGGTTCCCTTGTGTATCATCTCAAATAGAGGTCCATGGTTTACCTCTCATTTTAGGAAATCATTTCAGAAAGGTCTTGGTACTCAGGTAAATCTCAGTACAACATTTCATCCACAAATGGATGGTCAGACAGAGCGTACCATTCAAACCTTAGAGGATATGTTGAGAGCTTGTGTTATCGACTTATAGGGCAGTTGGGACGATCACCTACCTCTCATAGAGTTCGCCTATAATAATAGCTATCATTCCAGTATTCATATGACCCCTTATGAGACATTATATGGGCGTAGATGCAGATCTCCAGTTGGTTGGTTTGAAGTAGGCGAGGCAGCATTGATTGGGCCAGATTCGGTTCATGAGGCTATGGAAAAAGTTTAGCTCATCAGAGATAGACTTAAGACAACTCAGAGTCGTCAGAAGTCCTATGCAGATGTAAGGAGAAGGGACTTAGAGTTTGAGATCGATGATTGGGTTTTCCTGAAAGTGTCACCTATGAAGGGGGTGATGAGATTTGGAAAGAAAGGGAAGCTCAGTCCGAGATATGTAGGTCCGTACAAAATCCAAAAGAGGGTTGGTAAGGAGGTATATGAGTTAGACTTACAATCAAAACTAGCAGCAGTTCATCCAGTCTTTCACATTTCCTTGTTGAAGAAGTGAGTGGGTGATCCAGCATCAATAGTACCATTAGAGAGTGTGGCTGTGAAGGATAGTCTCACTTATGAAGAGGTGCCAGTCAAAATTCTTGATCGTCAGGTTCGTAGGTTGAGAAATAAAGAAGTCACCTCGGTGAAGGTTTTGTGGAGGAGTCAGTCCGTAGAGGGAGCTACTTGGGAAGCAGAAGCAGCCATGAAGGCCAAGTATCCTCACCTCTTTCCTTCCGATTCCGTTTCAGCTTGAGGTAATAGTTTCTCTCTAGTCTCTTAGCTTACTCTTGCATAAATTCAGTCTTAGTATCATATTCCTTCAGTTTATCTTACATTTTCAGCATATTTGCATGTTCTTGGAACACAATTCAGTCAGATATCAGTTTTTAGTACTTAGTGGTAGGGATTGCAGCTCCTTCCCTCCATACTCAGCTAGTTTAGACTTCATTCGAGAACGAATGTTCCCAAGGGGGAGATAATGTAACACCCCTATCCTAAATAGACCAAATAGCAGACTTTAGAGAACCTGCAGGTGCCACCAACTAAGGCCACCCACGGCCCATGGGTGGGACCGCGGACCGTAGGAATGGTCCATTGGTTGGCCACCCAGGATTGTCAGAAGAAGTCCAGAACCACGCCAGGACCTACGGACCGTAGGTGGGACCACGGTCTGTGGTCCAGGTCCATGGTTCAAACCCCCAGCCTTCAGCTCCCAGATGCCAAACGACTACTGACAGGACGGACCGTCAGTCGAGCTACAGTCCGTCGGTCATGCTCGTCGATGGCCCTGGTGGATTTTAAGTTGGGGTCGTTTTGGTCTTTTTTCCTATGAATTGGGCATCTTAACTACATCGTTTAACCCCTAAACTACGTCGTTTTACTCAGTTTAATCCTAATATTCTAGTCAGAACTTACCCTAAGTGATTCATTCACCAAAATTCATCAAAACTTAGAGAAAAAGATGAAAAATAGTCGACCAACACCCATCCAAGAATGCAGCAGGTTTTCTTCAGTTCCAGCCCCAAAATAGAAAGATTTCTTCGTGAATTTCGTCACCAGGTATCTGAGATTTCACTAGTGGGTTCCTTTCATCCACTAGGTCCCTAGGATTCAAATAGATTCTAAATTCGCTATATCTTGCTTAGACCTAGGGTTTTTAAAACCTTAGATATTGGTTGTGATTTATCTGTGATAGTATTATTAATCAGATTATCACGTTTTCATGAAATCGTTGCCTAGTTCCTTGCATGAAACTCAGAACCCTTGTTGTGTAGAATCTCTTAGTTCATGAATTACACTTGCTAGGTTAGTTAAACAGATACACATGCTCCAGTTTCGAATGTTTCATTATCAGTACCTAAATGTTGCATTCTCATATTTGAATGTCAGATTATTGAGCTATCCAGTATTTCAGTTATGTTGTGTCTTACACATTTCCAGTTGGGAGAAGGCTTAACACCGAGTTGGACTAGGGTTCAGTGTACCCTCATAGTCCCAGAACTACGTGCCCCCATAGGATTATAAGTCCCCTCTGTTGGGCATCAGATATAGTGATGACGCTAGTCATGCCTTTATAACCCTGGCAAGGTATATTAGGTCTTCTCGATGGGACGTATACATCGGACTCCGCGTTTATCTCACGTGGTTTTATGTCGGTTAATAGTAGCTCCCACAGTCAGACTGTAGTGCATTTGACCAGGTTTTCAGTTATACTTCAGTATTTAATCTCAGTAAGTTAAATTCATAATTAGTACTTGGTCATTGCATTTAGCTCAGTTTTCAGATATACTTCTGTATCTATGTTTTTGTTCAGATTATGTCATTGCTCAGTTATGTTTGTTCAGCTTTTATACCTTGTTCAGCTATTATCTATATCCTGCATGCTCAGTACATTCCAATTATGTAACACCTCAGATCTCAAAATGAAGAAAACTCCTAGTTTTCATAAAACTAGTGCAAGTACCGATGAACCCACCCACAGACCGTAGGTGGGGTTCCGTCGTTAAGGCCCAAATATTTATAGTCTCTGATCCCACCCACGATCGACCAGTACAGTCTGTGGTTGGACCTAGGGACCGTAGGTCTGACCATAGGTGAGGATCAGCAGCCAGTTAGAGGGAAATTGTTGTTGGGTCAACTTCAAATGGTCATAACCCTTAGCGCAAAAGGAATTAGGTCTCCCATGACCCACCAAATGATAAATAATTGAATTCTCTTTCCAACGCCATCGAGTTTCCTAAAACCCCATCTCCGAGTATAAAGTTATGCTTGTTTTACTGAAGCCATGTCGAGCAAACTTGACCGACGAACCCAAACGATGGCCGGTAGGTCAAACGACGGACCGTCGTTCCCTCCGTGGATGGGCTTCGTCAAAATTAAGTTATGGTCATTTTGTTCCTTTCCCTTATGTGTTGGTTACTTAAACTACGTCGTTTGATGCCTAAACTATGTCGTTTTACTCAGCATAACCCTAATAACCTAATCAGACATACCAGAACCCGTATTTTCCAAATATCATCCAAATTAGAATGAAAAGAGGAGAAAGAGGCGCTAGTTTCTTTCAAGAACAAGCAGCGGTGTTCTTCAAGTTTAAACCCCAAAATCCAAAGGATTTCTCTATGAATTTTGTCACCAAGTATGTGGGATTCACTAGTGGGTTCCTTTCATCCACTAGGTCCCTCGAATTCAGTCAGATTCTTGATTCTCTATATCATGTTTAGACCTAGGGCTTCTCAAACCTTGGAGAATTGTTGTGAATTACCTGTTATAGTATTCCTAATCATAAATAATTGAATTCTCTTTCCAACGCTACCGAGTTTGCTAAAATCTCATCTCTGAGTATAAAGTTATGCTTGTTTTACTGAAGCCATGTCGAGCAAACTTGACCGACGAACCCAAACGATGGACGGTAGGTCAAACGACGGACCGTCGTTCCCTCCATGGATGGGCTTCGTCAAAATTAAGTTATGGTCGTTCTGGTCCTTTTCCTTATGCGTTGGTCACTTAAACTACGTTGTTTAATGCCTAAACTATGTCGTTTTACTCAGCATAACCCTAATAACCTAGTCAGACATACCAGAACCCGTATTCTCCAAATATCATCCAAATTAGAATGAAAAGAGGAGAAAGAGGCGCTAGTTTCTTTCAAGAACAAGCAGTGGTGTTCTTCAATTTTCAACCCCAAAATCCAAAGGATTTCTCCGTGAATTTCGTCACCAAGTATGTGGGATTCACTAGTGGGTTCCTTTCATCCACTAGGTCCCTAGAATTCAGTCAGATTCTTAATTCTCTATATCATGTTTAGACCTAGGGTTTCTCAAACCTTGGAGAATTGTTGTGAATTACCTGTTATAGTATTCCTAATCAGATTATCATGTTTTCGTGAAGTCGTTGCTTAGTTCTTTGCATGAAATTCAGAACCCTAGTTGTGTAGATTCTCTTAGTTCATGAATTACACTTTCTAGGTCAGTTTAATTTTCAGTATTTAAATGTTGTATTCTCAGATTTGCATGTCAGAACATTAAGCTATCCAGTATTTCAGTTATGTTGTTTCTACACATTCCAGTTGAGAGTAGGCTTAGACCGAGTTGTACTAGGGTTCAGCATACCCTCATAGTCCCAGAACTACGTGCCCCCATAGGTTTATAAGCCCCCTC
Source organism: Solanum etuberosum (assembly GCA_029582245.1). NCBI lineage: Eukaryota > Viridiplantae > Streptophyta > Magnoliopsida > Solanales > Solanaceae > Solanum > Solanum etuberosum. Next base: position 73,362 of record JAJONR010033765.1, read on the forward strand.
TGTTAGGCATCAGATTTAGTGATCACGCTAGTCATGCCTTTATACCCCTGGCAAGGTATATTGGGTCCTCTCGATGGGGCGTATACATTGGACTCCGTGTTTGTCTCACATGGTTTTATGTTGGTTAATAGTAGCTCCCACAGTCATACTTCAGTGCATTTGACTAGGTTTTCTGTTATATTTCAGCATTCAGTCTCAGTATGTCATGTTCAGAATTAGTACTTGGTCATTGAATTTAGTTCAGTCTTCAGTATATTCCAGCATTTACATTCAGTTCAGATTATGTAATTGCTCAGTATGCTTTGTTCAGTTATGTATTTTATTCAGCTATACTCTATATCCTGCATGCTCAGTACATTCTAAGTACTGACGCATACTCTGCGCTACATCCTTTCATGATGTAAGTTCAGGTACTCAGCATCCAGATCACGCATAGATCGGTTCTCAATCTCCAGTTCAGCAGCTTCAGTGGTAAGTCCTCATACTTCGAGGACAATAGACATGAATTACACTTTAGTCTTTTTATTCAGTTTTCAGGTTTGCTAGAGTTAGCTGGGTCATGTCCCAGTAACTTTAGTCAGTTAGAGGCTCTTTCAGACATAGTACTAGATTCAGCTTTAGTTTTGAGTTTGATCTTCCAGTTGTTATTAAACTCATAATCTTTTATATATTCAGATTAGTATTGGATATTCCCCACTTTCAGTTAATTATGGTTTTAAGCTTCCGCATAGTATATTTTATTCAGTAATCATTTAGTATGCTTATGATATACCAGCTCAGGGTTAGCTTGGGGTCACTCGTGATCCTAGGTCCCGTGTTTACATCCAGGGGGTAGCCTCGGGGTGTGAAAAACTTGGTATCAGAGCATTAGGTATGTCTGAAAGCCGCACTAAGTAGAGTCTCTTTCATCGGTGTGAAGTGCACCACATCTAATGAGAGGGAGGCTAAGAAGTGTTTTAGGAAAAACTTCACTTTCTTGCTATTCTTATCGTGCGTAAGTATGAACTCTATTCAATATCATTCTAACTCCTGCTCTTTGCATTTTGGAAAATGCCTCCCAAAAGAGCTAACACAAGGAATCAGCCAGCAACTCCAGCAGACCCCTTGAAGGAGCAAGTCATGCATACCGAGTTCAGGGCTGCTTACCAAGTACTTGCTCAGGCCATGACTACCCTGGTCAATCAGTAGACTGTGGTCCCAGCTCTGCCACAGACTAACACTACTACAGCAAGAATCTAAGACTTAACTCGGATAAACCCTACAGAGTTTCATGGGTCTAAGTAAGAATAAGATCCACAAGAGTTTCTCGACGACATCTAAGAGGTAACAAACATTATGGGCGTCACTCAAGTCGAGAGTGCAGATTTGGCCGCCTATTAGTTGAAGGGAGTGGCCTACACTTGGTACCAGGTGCGGAAGGAATCGTGTGGTATTAATGCATGTCAAGAAACTCTTTCAGAACCCTTTTCAGTCTCTACTCCAGTTGGTGACCCAGTTATAGATAGACAAGCATACAGAAATTTCCATGTCACAGTCTCTTAGAAAGTCACCTCAGCAGATCTTGTAGAGTTAGAAATGGTAGATTTCGATATCCTTCGAGGCATGGATTGGTTACATTCCTATTATGCCTCAGTCGATTGTATAACTAAGATCGTTCGGTTTCAGTTTCCAACGAGCCAGTCTTAGAATGGAAGGGTAGTAGCTTAGTGCCTATAGGTTAAATTATCTCTTACCTTAAGACCAGAAAGATGATCTCTAGAGGGTGGTGTAGCACATGTTGAGGAAAAAAGGAAGGAATTAGCAAAAGATGTTCATCGGCTTACTCGCTTAGGAGTTACTCTTACGGACACATCAGATGGTGGTGTGATAGTCCAGAATAGATCAGAACCTTCATTGGTAGCGGAGGTTAAGGAAAAACATGACAGTGATCCTATATTATTCCAGTTGGAAGGTGTAGTTCATCAGCAGAAAGTAAAGGTTTTCTCCCAAGGGGGAGATGGTCGCTTATGTGTTCCTAAGGTGGATGAGTAGGTCAAGCAGCCTTGATTGGGCCAGATTGGGTTTATGAAACTATGGGAAAAAGTTCAGCTCATCAGAAATAGATTTAAGACAGATGTCCTATGCATATGTAGGGAGAAGGAACTTAGAGTTTGAGATAAATGATTGGGCTTTCCTGAAAGTATCACCTATGAAGGGTGTGATGAGATTTGACAATCTTGGAGGAGTCAGTCCGTAGAGGGAGCTACTTGGGAAGCAGAAGCAGTCATGAAGGCCAAGTATCCTCATCTCTTTCCCTCCGATTCCGTTTCAGCTTGAGATAATAGTTTCCTCTCCAGTCTCTTAGCTTACTCTTGCGTAAATTCAGTCTTAGTACCTTGTTCCTTCAGTTGTTCTTGCATTTTCAGCATATTTGCATGTCCTTGGAACTCAGTTCAGTTAGATATCAGTTTCTAGTAATTAGTGGTAGCGATTGCAGCTACTTCCATCCATACTCAGCTAGTTTAGACTTCATTCGAGGAAGAATGTTCCCAAGGGGGAGATAATGTAACACCTCGGATCTCAAAATGAAGAAAAATCCTTGTTTCAGAAAACTGGTGCATGTACCGACGGAACCACCCACGGACCGTAGGTGGGACCATGGACCTTAGGTGGGGTTCAGTCGTTAAGGCCCAAATCTTGATAGATTTTGATCCCACCCACGATCGACCAGTACTGTCCGTGGTTGGACCTACGGACCGTAGGTCTTACCGTAGGTGAGGGTCAGCAGCCAGTTAGAGGGAAATTGTTGTTGGGTCAAATTCAAATAGTCATACCCTTAGCACAAAAGAAATTAGGTGGCCCATCACCAACCAACTGATAGATAATTGTATCATCTTTCCAACACCACCGAGTTTACTAAAATCTCAACTCCGAGTAAAAAGTTATGCTTGTTTTAGTGAAGCCCTCTCGGATAGACTTGACCGACGAACCCAAACGACGACCGGTAGGTCAAACGACGGACCGTCGTTCCCTCCGTGGATGAGCTTTGTCAAAATTAAGTTAGGGTCGTTTTGGTCCTTTCCCCTATGCATTGGGCCCTTAAACTACGTCGTTTGATGCCTAAACTACGTTGTTTTACTCAGAATAAGCCTAATAACCTAGTCAGACATACCAGAACCCTTATTCTCCAAATATTATCTAAATTAGAACGAAAAGAAGAGAAAGAGGCGCCAGTTTCTTTCAAGAACAAGCAGCGGTGTTCTTCAAGTTTCAGCCCCGAAATCCAAAGGATTTCTCCATGAATTTCATCACCAGGTATGTGGGATTTCACTAGTGGGTTCCTTTCATCCACTAGTTCCCTAGAATTCAGTCAGATTCTTGATTCTCTATATCATGTTTAGACCTAGGGTTTCTCAAACCTTGGAGAATTGTTATGAATTAGCTGTTATAGTATTCCTAATCAGATTATCATGTTTTCGTGAAGTCATTACTTAGTTCTTTGCATGAAATTCAGAACCCTAGTTGTGTAGATTTTCTTAGTTCATGAATTACACTTGCTAGGTCAGTTTAAACAGATATACATACACAAGTTAAGAATGTTTCATTGTCAGTATTTAAATGTTTCATTCTCAGATTTGCATGTCAGAACATTGAGTTATCTGGTATTTCAGTTATGTTGTTTATACATATTCCAGTTGGGAGTAGGCTTAGACCGAGTTGGACTAGGGTTCAGCGTACCCTCATAGTCCCAAAACTACGTGCCCCCATAGGTTTATGAGTCCCCTCTGTTGGGCATCAGATTTAGTGATCACGCCAGTCATGCCTTTATACCCCTGGCAAGGTATATTGGGTCCTCTCGATGGGGCGTATACATCATACTCCGCGTTTAGCTCACGTGGTTTTATGTCGGTTAATAGTAGCTCCCACAGTCAGACTTCAGTGCATCTGACCAGGTTTTTAGTTATATTTCACCATTCAGTCTCAGTATTTCATGTTCAGAATTAGTACTTGGTCATTGCATTTAGTTCAGTCTTCAGTATATTCAAGCATTTACATTTAGTTCACATTATGTTATTGCTCAGTATGCTTTGTTCAGTTATGTATTTTATTCAGCTATACTCTATATCATGCATGCTCAGTACATTCCAAGTACTAATGCATACTCTGCGCTACATCATTTCATGATGTAGGTTCAGGTACTCAGCATCCAGATAGCGCATAGACATGCTTTACACTTTAGTCTTTTTATTCAGTTTTTCAGTGTTGCTAGAGTTAGTTGGGGCATGTCCCAGCAATTTTAGTCAGTTAGAGGCTCTTTCAGAAAAAGTACTAGATTCAGCTTTAGTTTTGAGTTTGATCTTCCAGTTGTTATTAAACTCATAGTCTTTTATATATTCAAATTAGTATTGGGTATTCCCCACTTTCAGTTATTTATGGTTTTAAGCTTCCGCATAGTATATTTTATTCAGTAATCTTTAAGTATGCTTATAATATGCCAGCTCAGGGTTAGCTTGGGGTTACTTATGATCCTAGGTCCCGTGTTTACGCTCAGGGGTAGCCTCGGGGCGGGACAAAGTACTGTCGCATACTCTTCGCTACATCCTTTCATGATGTAGTTTCAGGTTTTCAGCATCCAGATCACGCATAGATCGGTTCCCGATCCGTATTCAGCAGCTTCAGTGGTGAGTCCTTATACTTCGAAGATAATAGACATGTTTTTCATATTCAGTCTTTCATTTCAGTTTTCAGTTTTGCTAGAATTAGCTTGGGGCATGTCCCAGTAACTCTAGTTAGTAGAGGCTTTCCAGACATAGTATTAGACTCAGCTTTAGCTTTCGAGTGATTGTTCAGTATCACTAAACTTTTAGTATCTTTATATTCAGATCATTATTGGGCATTCCCCATCTTACAGTTAACTATTGTTTTAAGCTTCTGCATAGTTCATCTATTTACAGTATGCTTATGATATGCCAGACACAGGGTTAGCTTGGGGTCACTCGTGATCCTAGGTCCCGTGTTACGTCAAGGGGGTAGCCTCGGGGCGTGAAAACTTGAGGGGTTTCTTTTTTATGTTTATGATATTTATGCTTTCTTAGATATCATGATGATATCAACAGTTCAAACATGATTTGAGTGCTAAATGGTTTTTGTTTTATATGAATTGTTGGGTTGGCTAAGATTATTGTTATGGCGTGATGTTCGTATTGTTTGCCTACATACTCATGGTGCATATGCATTGCATTTCATTCTATTTGAGGATAGGATCTGGGTTTTTGCCTACACACATGCATTTCTTGTTTGTTCTAGCTAGGATCGGCATATTCACCTACACCGTATGCATTTCATGCATGTTGATGCTAGGATCGGGGTTTTTGCCTACATCACATACATTTCATGCCTATTGAGGCTAGGATCAGGGTGTTCACGTACACCACCGACTGTATGCCTTTGAGGATATGGATTGGAGTATTCGCCTACACCTCATTACATTGCATTTCATAAGATTGTATAACATCGCTTGATTGTGATCAGCTGATTTTGAAATCTCTGAGGCTTGGTATGCTGTTTGAATGAATATTGGAGACTTGGAATGTTATTGTAATTGTGGTAATGGAAGATGGGCCAGAAACAGATAGATTTAGATGCAAGTTATTGGCAACAGGTTGATCTTGTTATAGTTTCTACGCTTGTGTGACCTGAAGTAGTGGCATGTTAGTCTATTTGTGGATTCTATGATGATTATGTAGCATTACATTGCATTCATTATCATGTGATTGTGGTTGACACATACCAATCTTATGGGGGATTGATTAGATTATTGTGTGATGATCGAACTGTTTGTTAAGTACGTATTTTGATGTTAGAAACAAGAGACTTGGATACAAATCACACAGTAAAGTGGTTTTAGTCAGTTGGTGACTTTGCGGAGATTACATCCATAGTATTATGGTTTCAATATCAATTATGTTGTTTTTATTATTTTTGTTTGCCTTACATGCTCGGTAAATTATTTCACGTTGATGTTTCCATTTCTTGGGAGATGTGGTATTCATGCATGCAGGTTATCACGTTGACAAGGATCCTTGTGTGTATTCGAGTTCAACTGATAGTTGGTATGCTTCATTTTTTCTAGAGTATGCTTCATTCTTTCTAGAGTTGTTAAGTCTGGAGTCTTTGTTTTGCTTTGCATAGTTTATGGGTAGGTCGGGGCCCTGTCCTAAATAGTTGTTAACATTTCTTCATCTTAGAGGCTTGTAGACATCTAGTGTGGGCTCAGTAGTAAGTTTCAGTCTAGTTGGCCTTGTATTATACTTTGGTTATATTTGAGTTTGTTTTCATTGTGCTTCTTTAGATTTGCTTTGGACTTAATGACCCATAGTTGTTCTTTGAATTGGTTTCAGTCGGTTCACTTGGTCAAGTTCGACATAGGGTGCCTGTTACGCCTTCCCAAGTTTGGGGCATCACAGTTATGGAGAGCGAGAAGAATAAAAAGCAACAAGGGCTCGCAGAGAAGATTATATTGCTAAACAAAAAAAATAGTGTTATAGAGAAACAGAGAAATGAAATTTATTTGTCCCCGACCAACAAGCTTTGTCTCTTCATCATCTACACCTCACCTCCATGAAACAACGTGAATAAGTAGTCTGCTAAGATGCATGACCTATTTTTGTGTTTGCATAACCAAGATTTGAGAGGTTAGAGTTTGGATAATTTCAACATTCACAAGTCTCTCAATTGTCATGTAATTTATTCCAATGGAAGACTTCTTCAACTCCACCATGTTGTTCATGGCAATCAACACATAGATAAGAAATCACTTCCATTCTCTTGAAATTAACAAATGATAATGAGCTGAAACTTTCCTTAACATTTTTATTTCTCAGCAGGTTGAGATCACATGGAGCTAATACCAGTACGAGAGATCAAGAAACACCAGGTCTATTTCCAACTCAATCAAAAATGATATAACTTATAGAACTATCCAGGTTAGAATCTATGTGTCTTTCACTAAAAGATTCACGTATGCCCTTGTTATATCTGTGTGATGTACCCTATTGTTTGCACCATGAAATTTTTATTTTGACATTTTGTCAGCCTCAGATTAGGAATTTGATTTCTATCCATGTTTAGTAGTGCTCTCCCTTCATTTGGAACGTCTAATAATGAACAATAAGTCATGCCATGTATATCTACAAAACAGAAAAACTGATTAGTAAAATGGTCTGCTACATGTTGCCTTCCCCGAGTGTAAGCTAAATTTCCACATTCTTGTCATCCTTTAAGCTATTAATCCTTTTTTACTTTCATGACAATGTACCTAGATACTTCCCAAATATGGTTAAGTACTTCTTCAAAATAAGAGAGTTAATTCCATACCCGCGTCAGTTTCATGTCAACACAGATGCGACACCAAAATTATTGAGTCCGAGCAACTTAGCCTCAAAGTATATGACGGATGATAAAATTAAAGATACTTTTATATGATTGAGGGGTCTTCATATATTCTATCTTCAATCTAATTTTAATGTCTTATGCATGACTCTTCTTCATACTAAAATGATTAATAGCCAGAAGAAATTTATGCTGAGAACAACATTCATCAATATTGGGGAAGTGGTGAGCAAAGTGGCAATTACAGCCAGCAGTATCCTCAAACTCGGGGTTTTTTTCAACCTCTGGAATGAAACTCTACATTGCGAATAGGGTAAACTTTTAATAAATTGTAAGTATGTATATATTCCTCCTAAACTAGAACAGTGAGTCATGCCATAACTTTTAAAGTTGTTGTCATGTGATTAGGAGATCATGGGTTCGAGTTGTGTTAATACCCTCTTACAAAAATTCAAGTTAAGGTTGTACAATAGACCCTAGTGTCCGTCTCTTCTCCGAACCCTATGCATAGCGGGAACTTAGTAAGCCGAGTTACCCTTTTTTTGTTTCTCCTAGATTATGTTGCAGTAACTTTAACAATGTCTATCTAAAGTAAAGGTTGTAAGGAACTAAGTTTCATTTCTAAGAAATAACAATGAAGAAATGAAAATAACAACAAACAATAATATTTATAATTCAATAATTTATACAAAGGTTACAATCTTTATGAAATCAAATGAAAAGGACATAATCCCCGATTCTTCTCTTCACGATTATCAACTCAAGAGTTTTAATTTGTTCTTGAACTGATGAAATACTTACAACTCACCACTTGGAGATGAATTTTTTTTTGTAAGTGGAAGACTTGCTAGTCACTATTAAAGAGCAGAGATTGTTTATATATTTTTGTGTCTTTCTGATCTTATGAAGACCCTTTATATAGGCATGAACTAGGATTTTTATGGGTATTTTCGTCAGACCTTGGGCTTGTAGAGCATGAGTTGGGCTCGTCTTGTCAACTTAACAAACTGGCAAAAATGTGATTTAGACTTTATTTAAGTTATATAATTTTAACTTAAATATTAATCCAACTTTATTCACCAAGAATTTGACTTGGTCAACTTATCATGAATTTAAGATTTAATCCAAATTTAATATGGATTTACGAATAAAACTTCACTAACTACAAATGCCCCCAGCTTCGAGGCTTGTTGGGGTGCTCGACTTGTCTATAATAGATGCAATCATATATCATGATAAGTTGACCACGTCAAATTATTAGTTAATAAAATTGGATTAATATTTAAGTTAAAATTATATAAGTTAAATAAAGTTTGAATCACATTTTGGCCAGTCTGTTAAGTTAACAAGACGAGCCCACTCATGCTCTTCAATTCCAAGATCCTCTAAAATTACTTGGAGACTAAAATCCTAGCTCACGTCTATATAAAGGGGTCTTCATAATACCAGAAAGATCACACAAAAATATATAGACAACCTCTGCTCTTCAATGGTGACTAGCAAGTCTTCCAGATACTAAGAAATTTTCATCTCCAAGTGGTGAGCCGTAAGTATTTCATCCATTCAAGAACAAATTAAAACTCTTGAGTTGACAATCGTGAAGGGAAGAATCAGGGGATTACGTCTTTTTCATTTGATTTCATAAAGATCATAACATTCGCATAAATAATTGAAATATAAATATTATTGTTTGTTGCTATTTTCCTTTCTTGATTTCTATTTTTCATGAATGAAACTTCGTCGCTTATAGAGGTACTCATTTATGATTTTTCAACTCAAACTATTTATTCGGTTGAACAAACTTTGCAATATATATTATTAAAACACAAGGATCTAAATTGATAGTTTGCTCAATCACCTATTGATGCTTATTATAAAGATTTACCTGTAATTATCTTATAAGCAATTTAATTAGATTTTAAAAACTTATTGCAATATGATTTCATTTAACTTAAACCATAGGTATGATCCTGCTAGTTTAGGACAAATAACAGGTGTAACCAGTGGCTAGAACATCAGTGGCATAATCTTGGTTGGATGTTGTGACTGTCCTTTAAAAGTCATTTTTGACATAAAATATTACTTCCTCGGTTCACTTTTACTTGTAAAATATATCTTTATTTTATTTCTACTTTTACTTGTCATTTTTGACAAATTAAGAAAGTATAACTTTTTTCTTCCTATTATAAAATGGTAAACTCATTACTAATATTGTTTTCCTAATAGGTGCGTCAAATCAAAATTTGACAAGTAAATCTGAACGGATGGGAGTATTAAATATGTAATATCTCAAGCAAATAAAATGTGGTTTATTCAACTTTTTGAGGATAGTAGTAACACTTCTCATACGGTAATTTCTTATTTATTTAATATAATGGATAGCATCATGTGAATGGTGACACCAGTTTAAGTTTTCTCAGATTTGGTTGGTCAAAATATTTTCTTTAGAAAAATAAACTCCTTAAAAGCGAGAAAAATGATTTCTCTAATGAAAGTAGGGGAAAAAAAAATCATAAATGACATTTCAAGTTCATTGTCTCTTTTCCACCCGAACCCCCACTCCCTAACTCATCCCACCCACATAGGATTTGCTAGATTACATTTAAATTCTCTTGGAATAATATTTTTTATTGAATATTTATCAAACTAAAAAATCCACTTACAACAAAACATCTTCCATTTGAGAAACAAGGAAAATATTTTCCTTCCTACCTGAGGTGATTTGGAATGATTTTACCACACATTAGCAATTTTTAATACAATATTTGCCCATTAAGAAAGTTTAAACTTCAAGGGCGGAGGGATATATAGTTCTAAAATTTAGTTAATGATATTTTATTAAGCTTCATTTTTGTCCCTGCAATGAGATTTGTCTAAGAGGCTTTTGGGTTATCTTAGATTGTAAATAAATGATAAGTTTTAGGCAACAGGTTGAAAAGCATTTTTAATTATTGAAGTTGATTTTAAAAATAATTAGTTATGTGTTTGAATAAAATTATTGAAACTAGTAATGATGTGTTTGGTATAAAAATGTTGATAATCTACTATTTCATTAAAGTTACTGAAATGTCCTTTAAAATATATAAATAGCCCTCTAAAGTTGTCCACTTATCTCAGTAGAACTCAAGGTAGATGTAACACCTCGGATTCGAGAAGACAGAAAAATTTCAGTTTTAAGAAATCTGGTGCCAGTTCCTATGGTGCCATCCATGGCCCGTGGAACGACCCACGGACCATAGGTCAGGTCCGTGGTTGGCCAATCAATTTTTCTAAAAATGTCAAGTTCCAGTACTTTTTCAATGGTTCACCAGGACGGTCCGTCATTCAAAGCACGAGCTGTAAATAGGTTTCGTAGGTGAGTCCCAGACTTAGTGAGATTTTGAGGTTGAAAGTTGAGGACCACGGTTGGGACCCATGGCTCATCGATTGGACTGCGGCCCGTGGGTGGGTCCCATCATTGGGAGTCCTGATTTTTGAGTCTCTGACACCAAATGACGCACGAACAGGACGGTCCGTTGGTGGAACCACGGACCGTAGGTCATCACCGTCGATGGTTTCGGTAGTTATTTTTCTTAGGAGCTTTTGGGTCTTTTCCTACTTATTCTAGCCTAATACTATATCGTGTTACCCTTCACCAAAACCCTTATATAAGCTCTTCAACCCCCAAATTTCCAAAATTGAAATCATTCTCTCAAATTTACAAAAGAAGAACAAGTCTTCCTCTCAAAATATTTCTCTCTCTAGAAAGCTTGAAGAAGAAGGGATCCACCTAGGGTTTCAAGTCAAGTCTCCAATTCCCACATTGAAGGAAAGCTTTTGGCATTGAGGTATGATGGTTTCTATCCATGGATCCCTTTCCTCCATGGAGCTCCCAAATTCTCTAATTTATAAAGTTAGAATTCCCCAATTGAGTTAGGGTTTTCTTCCATGTCATGGGTTCCTTTAATTATGGATTTAATTGATTATTTTATGATTTATCAAGCATGAATTGACATAATTACATGATTTTATGATGAATTCCCATGTACCCCTGTCTAACCCATGTTTTCTAGATATTGATGATTGAAAGTGGTTTTGAACTATGAAAGGTGAATTATGGAATTATGCATGTTCTTATGAGAATAATGAGATATGATGAAAGTTGTTTTGAGAATGAAGCATATATGTTGATTGTTGTTGTTAATTGTTGTGAAAGGATTTTTCACATAACTACCTCATGCATGAATGTGAAAGGTTTTTCTCACATATTAAGGGTTCTTAAGGTTAAAAGGTTTTCTCACCTAAAATAAACCAATATTAAGGAGCTATTCTAATGTTGAGGCAAGAGGTGATTACCCATGCTCTCTAATTTAAAGACAAGAGGTGATTACCCATGCCACATGATGTAAGGACAAGAAGCGATTACCCATGTTCCTTCAAGAGCTAACATGAATATGATTAAGAACTATTATGTGGAAGTTAAGCTTAGAACTGAGTGGACAAGTGGTGATTACTAGTGTCCCATAAACTATATGTCAACATAGGACTATCTAGATCGACATTAGCTAGTGGATCCACATGAGCTAGAAGTTCATGGTCCTTACTTTGGCAAGAAGGACAACCCCTTTTAGGTGTGGGGCAGACACTGGATTTCATGATAATTTCTCTCATGGTCTTATATGTTGGTTAAAGCTACTTCCCACAAGAAAGCTATGATGAGCTAAGGTTACTTTAAGGAAGTATCTCATAGATGTTTAAGATGATGACTATTTGCATTGACCATGTTTTATGGCTCATGTTTTCTAACTTTTTATCTCATGTTTTAGCTTGGTCATTGCATTTCATGAAAGTATCTTTTTTAAGTATATTTTCAAATGTTTTATGCATGGCTATCATATTTGGTAAATATTTTGTACTAACACATACTCCTGCCTACATTTCCCCAAATATAGGGTACGACAGTCAGGGTTCCCAGTTTCGTGGCTAGAGTTTGTTGAGGAGATTTCGAGCCTTGGTGAGTCCTCATACTTCGAGGACCGCATATTTATCCTTTTCATTTTTGGAACATGATGTAAGGGCTTCGCCCCGATTCATTCTTATGTACTAGATGGCTTTGAGATGATGTTTAGATTTCCGCTATGCTCTATAAAACTTTGATATATTGAACTCTCTTTTAATTCTCTTTATTCTATTTCTTGTATGATGAAATCTATGTGGCTTGTATGGGGCCTCTTTGGGGATCTTGTACGCCATGTTACACCTAGGGGCTACCTTGGGTCATGACAAACTTGGTAATCAGAGCACAAGGTTTAGAAAGTTCCTAGGAAGTCTCATAAGCCACGTCGAGTAGAGTCTTGTTCATAAGTATGAAGTGTTCCACATTTATGAATGAGAGGCTTCAAGATGCTTAGGAAACTCCACTTCTTTCATTACTCTAAAGTCGTGCAATAGAGTTTAACTCTATAAGGTCTCTCGCATAATCCTTATCCGATGCTCTACAAGATATGGCTACTCGAAGAGATTATGCTAGAAGGAATGTGAGGGAGAATGTGGAACAATAATCTCCTCATCAAGCTCTGGTCGACCCTTTGGCCGAGCAAGTGACTAATGAGGATTTTAGGGCTGCTTTTAAAGTATTGGCTCAAGCCATGACGGCCCAAGACAATAGGGAGGTTGCGGTTGAGGAAGATCCTAAAGAGTTCATTGATGAGGTTTATAAGTTGTTTATGATCATGGGAGTGACGCCGGTGGAAAAGGTGGAATTGGCCGCTTATCAACTTAAGGGTGTTGCTCAAATTTGGTTCAACCAATGGAAAGAGGGGAGACCAGAAGATGCAGGTCCTCTTGATTGGGAAAAGTTCAAAGTTGCATTCCTTGATAGGTTTTTTCCCCTTGATATGAGGGAGGCAAAGGTTCTTGAAATCATCAACCTTTGTCAAGGAAGTATGAGTGTGAAGGAATATGCTTTGAAGTTCAGACAATTGTCTCTATATGCTCCTACTATGATTGTCGATCCTAGGGCAAGGATGAGTAAGTTTGTTTCGAGCGTGTCTGAAATGGTGGTTAAGGAATGTCGTACTGCTATGCGTTTCAATGATATGGACATCTCTCATCTTATGGTTCATGCTCAACAAATAGAAGAGGAGAAACTTAAGGAAAGGTCTAGGGAGGCAAAGAGAGCTAAGACCGATGATTGTAACTTCTCACAATCAAGGTCTGATGGACATTGTCGTTCTAAGTTTCAAACAAAGGTTTTCTGGTTAAGGTTCCTCCAATGCTCCTTCTAAGTTCAACAAAGATAGGGTGTCAAACCCTAAGCCGCATGGAGGAAATGGTAAAGGATCTTCATTTCTTACTTGTGCTAAGTGTGGAAGGAAGCACGAGGGCAAGTGTCTAGCGGGTTCCAATGCTTGTTTTGGTTGTGGTAAGATGGACCACAAGATAAGAGATTGTCCTCAGTTTCTAAGAATGATAGAGATAATCGTCGAAGGGTTCAGCCTAATTCTTCATCTGGTCATAATAGTTCGGGTTCAAATGTTCCCAAGCTAAACAGATTTTATGCACTTCAGACTCATGGTGAACAAGAGGGTTCTCCCGATGTGATTATCGGTATGTTGAATGTTTTTCAACTTGATGTTTATATTTTACTTGACCCCGGTGCTACCTTGTCTTTTGTGACGCCATATGTGGCTATGAGGTTTGATATTCTTCTGAATGTGTTGTTAGATCATTTTTCTGTCTCTACGCCTGTTGGTGATTCTGTTGTGGCTAAGAGGGTCTATAGAAGGTGTCCCGTTTCCTTGTCCCATAGAGTTACTCTTATTGATCTCGTAGAGCTTGATATGCTAGACTTTGATGTTATCCTTGGTATGGATTGGTTGCATTCATGTTATGCTTCTATCGACTGTAGAACTCATGTAGTCAAGTTTCAGTTTCCAAATAACCCTGTCCTAGATTGGAAAGGGGGAAGTTCTATGCCTAAGGGTCAGTTTATCTCTTGTCTTAAAGCTAGAAAGATGATTTCTAAGGGCTGCATATACCATCTAGTTAGGGTGAGGCTTACTCTTGAGTCGGTCCCCGTTGTGAAACAGTTTTCAGAAGTGTTCCGAGATGATTTACCCGGTATTCCTCCCGAAAGGGAAATAGACTTCGGTATTGAACTTCTCCCAGATACACAACCTATCTCTATTCCTCCTTACTGAATGGCTCCGGGAGAACTAAAGGAGTTGAAAGAGTAGTTGAAAGATTTGTTGGATAAGGGTTTCATCCGACCAATTATCTCTCCATGGGGTGCTCCAGTCTTGTTTGTTAGAAAGAAGGATGGTTCACTTCATATGTGTATTGATTATCGTTAGTTGAACAAGGTTACCATTAAGAATAAGTATCCTCTCCCAAGGATAGATGATTTGTTTGATCAACTACAAGGAGCGAGTTACTTTTCTAAGATTGACCTTCGGTCAGGTTATCACCAATTGAGGGTGAAAGAAGATGACATTTTGAAGATGGCTTTTCGGACTCAGTATGGTCATTATGAGTTTTTGATAATGTCGTTTGGTTTGACTAATGCTCCGACGGCATTTATGGATTCTATGAATAAGGTGTTTAGACAATACCTTGACATGTTTGTAATTGTATTCATTGATGATATATTGATATATTCAAGAAGTGAAGATGATCACATTAATCATTTGAGGACTGTATTGCAAGTACTCAAGGACAAACAACTCTTCGCGAAGTTTAGCAAATGTGAGTTTTGGTTAGGGTATGTGGCCTTTCTAGGTCATATTGTTTCAAGTAAGGGTATTGAGGTAGATCCTAAAAAGACGGATGCGGTTAAGAGTTGGCCTAGACCACTATCCCCTTCAGATATTAGAAGTTTCTTGGGTTTTTCTGGTTACTACAGAAGGTTTGTTGAGGGGTTTTCTTCGATTACCTCTCATTTGAAAGCTCAAAAGAAGGCTAAGTTTATATGGTCTGAAGCATGTGAAAAGAGTTTTCAGGAATTGAAGGATAGACTTACTTCCACTCTGGTGTTGACGTTACCGGAAGGGACTGTTGGTTTTGTTGTTTATTGTGATGCCTCGAGAATTGGGCTAAGATGTGTACTTATGCAAAATGGGAAAGTTATTGTCTATGCTTCAAGGCAACTTAAGATTTATGAGAAGAATTATCCTACCCATGATCTCGACCTAGTGGCAGTTGTTTTTGCTTTAAAGATTTGGAGGCACTATTTGTATGATGTTCACGTGGATGTCTTTACTGACCACAAGAGTTTTCAATATGTGTTTAATAAGAAGGATCTAAATCTTCGCCAAAGAAGGTGGCTTGAGTTATTGAAGGATTATGATATGAGTGTTCTCTATCACCCCAGAAAGTTGAACATGGTGGCGGATGCTCTTAGTCGACTATCTATGGGAAGTGTTGCTCATATTGAGGATGATAAAAAGGAGTTTGTTCGAGATGTTCATAGATTGACCCGGTTGGCTATTCAGTTAGTGGACTCTACCAAGGGTGGTGTTATGGTTCACAATGGTTCAAAATTATCTTTTCTGGCGGATATAAAGGCCAAGCAAGGTCTTGATCCGACTTTGGTGGAATTGAAGGAAGCAGTGCTTAGAAAGTCTGTAGAGAATTTTTCCCAAGGGGGAGATGGACTACTTAGATATCAAGGTCATTTGTGTGTTCCTAAGATTGATGACTTGAGAGAACAGATCTTGTTAGAATCCCATAGTTCTCGATATTCCATTCACCCGGGAGCCACCAAGATGTACCGCAACTTGCGGGAGATCTATTGGTGGAATGAGATGAATAAGGATATTGCAAAATTTGTGGCTAAGTGTCCCAATTGTCAACAAGTGAAAGTTGAGCATCAGAATCCGGGAGGTTTATCCCAAGATATTAGCATTCCTACTTCGAAGTGGGAAGATTTGAATATGAACTTCATTTTTGGGTTGCCTCGCACCCGGCGACAACATGACTCAATTTGTGTGATTGTAGACCGGATGACGAAATCGGCTCATTTCATTCCCGTCAAGATTTCTTATTCGGCGGAGGACTATCCTAAGTTGTACTTGAGAGAAATGGTAAAGTTGCATGGAGTCCCTTTATCCATTATCTCCGATCGTGGTACCCAATTCACTTCTCAGTTTTGGAAATCTTTCCAAAAGGATCTTGGTACTCGTGTTAAGCTTAGTAATGCCTTTCATCTACAAACCGATAGGAAAGCGAAGTGTACTATCCAAACTTTGGAAGATATGTTGAGAGCTTGTGTGATAGATTTCAAGGGTAATTGGTGTCACGCCCCGAGCCTACACCCTAAGCGTGGCCGGCCACTATAGAACCATTACTAGCCCTAAGCGAACCCTTGGCCTGGCTCAACTTTCAGTGGAAGACTTACTCAACATAAGATGAACTCAAAAGTACACCTTTAACTCAAATTCATAACTCAGAATATAATAAAAATATTCAACTAGCCCAAAATAGGCAACTCGTCTCTTTAAAACATTTAACAAGGAAATGGAAAAGATTCATGAACTCATACTGTCTATCTATCTATGAAGCCTCTAATACTATAAGGGATGTCGGGACAAGACCCCCGATCATCCTAACAAACTGAAATAACTGAAGATAACTAAGGGATCCTTCGGAAGCAATGAGGCTCACCAAAAAACTCTGGAACTCAATTGGAACAATGAAGCACTGGTTGATGATCCTGGTTACATGTATCTGCATCATGAAATGATGCAGGTCAAATGGCGTCAGTACATGGAATGTACGAGCATGTAAGGGGAATACTGAACATAACCTGCAAGCTTGAACTGGAAAAAAGGAAACATACTCACCCCGACTCTACTCAACTCATGGATACTTAACTCAATGCAATATAAAACGACGATAAAAGTGTAGTTTATATAAAGCATGTAAAACAGTAAATAACAACTAAGTGTATTTAAAAATATAATAATAACTCAGTTTGTATATCAAGATACAAAATAACTCTGTTTGGGAGATTCTCTAACCGACAACTATCACTATGAGCTATGTGATGATACAGCGTCTTGCCCACACTGCCAGAACTGTCCTACACCTTGTCGGGGTATAGAATTCCTCAACTAAGTGGATCCACTAAGCTATGCTTAAAAGACAATAAGGAACCATCTAAAAAGTATGACCCTTTATAACCACGTTGGCTACATGGTTTATGGGGGTTGTGAGTTTCTGAATTTCATACGGGACTACTTACTTACCTAAAGTTCACTTTTGGCTTACCAAAAAAGTTGACTGAAGGAACTGACCTAAGCATAGCTCTCTCTCTCTCAAATACAAATGTCAAGAAAGGGATTGCTTGGATAAGTGGAAAA
>JAJONR010033766.1:0-55370 GCA_029582245.1 Solanum etuberosum
TGGGCTTTTAGGCCCACCTGCCCTAATTCTAAGTCTCAATCTTTTAAGATTGATATTGTTTGCACTTTGGGCCTTATCCATCTGCAACACAACTGAAATTCATGGGTTTAGGCCCAAATTGTCAAAATCTGCTGCTATTCATTTCGTTGGGCCTTTGGACTCAATTTTCCTGTATATCATATGCACAATCAATGTACAACTACGCACACTAGGCTGTATATCAGCCCGATTCCTTCAAAATCCTGCATTTTCGCTTCTTTTCCCTGTAATTCTGACTTTCAACTTGTATTATCAACATTTC
The DNA here is from genome assembly GCA_029582245.1 of Solanum etuberosum. Lineage (NCBI taxonomy): Eukaryota > Viridiplantae > Streptophyta > Magnoliopsida > Solanales > Solanaceae > Solanum > Solanum etuberosum. Next base: position 302 of record JAJONR010033766.1, read on the forward strand.
GGACCATGTATACATCGGTATACAGCGTGTATATTGATGTATACAGGCTATTTTTCAGCCAGTTTTCAGCTTTTCGGGACATGTAAGTCCAAATTCCATCCCCTGTACTGCCTTCAACCTGTGGCTACTGCGTTTTAACCTGTATTTTCATATTTTGAACCTGTATATTATATTTACTTACTGTATACCCGTGTATACAGCAGGTATATCAGCGTATACAGATCATGTCTCAGCCTGTTTTCAACTTCCCAGAACCTGTATATTCATATTTTAACCTGTTCGCCAGTATTTTTGATGCCTTGGACCTGTGCATCGAATTTTTGCCTGTATACCAGTGTATACAACATGTATATCAGTGTACACTGACTATTTTCCAGCATATTTCCGACTTTCCGGGACCTGAAAGTTCAATTTCCATCCCCTGTACTGCCTGTAACTTGTTCGTCAGCTATTTTTGTTTTTCCGAACTTTGACTCATTTAAAGGTCGACTCAACAAGAGGCTGAATTGGGCCTCCATGGCCCAACTCGATATGCAAAGAGGGAGGGACTCCATGAGAGACTCGGAAGCAATTCATAACAAAAGAAAACAAAAAAAAAATGAATTAGTAACTGAAACTCTTAAAACAGCTTATAAAGAAAAGACACACAAAAAATATGGCGGAATAATGAAAATAAAATAAAATCGGTGAGTAGTTCATAGTAACCAATTGGTGGTATACACACTAAGAATCACATAAATCATTGGAGACACTAAGAATCACATAAATCATTGGAGAAGGACAAACATTAAAAAATAAGAGAAAACCAATTCACTGGTCAAATAAAAGTAAGGACAACTTCTTGTCAATACTTAAAGATCAACACTAAAACATAAACAACCCATAATTTGGACGTTAAACTCATGCTGAAACAACAACCATACCTTTAATTCGATTAGATCAAAAACCCAATAATGGCAGAGGCCTCAAGGAGCATGTTGTAAGAAAATCATTTAGACATAACAGGGAGAAACTCATTCAACAGCGAAAACTAAATCATGCGACACATTTCAATATTTCGAGCTCAATCGATATCAAATAGCTCATAATAAACCTCAAAACAAGCCGAGTCTAAAAAGGGGCGATGATGGAAAAACTTCATGACTTAACAAACTAGCATAACAAAATGGAAGAATAGAGATGACAAACCAGCTGAATCCGGAAAAACAACAAGATAATACCATATTTTGTAATCAAATTAGCTATTTTCTAGGAATCTTACTTCTATTTGGGAACAAAATTAATATTGACAGACTAAACGAAACTCCCTGCTCGAAGACAGTGTAAACAAGTGAAAATAGATTCGATAATCAAATAGCAAACTCGAAAAAGAAAAGTAAAAATAAAAATAAAATAACAATACAGGCTCAACAGAGGAACAGATAATCAGCAGAATCGAACATAAAACAACGCAGACTTTGGCTCGATACTAAGACTGAACCACGAAATAGCCCAGGAACACATGTATCATGTCAAGAATATCATAAACTCAACAGCATATATCAGCAAACCAACCATAAAAACAGAGGTTTTCCAATATTAAGAGATCAAAAATAGGAAGAGAGATGAAGAGAATGTCACTGGAGAAAAGCGTTACCTTTTTCCGGGCAGCGACTGGACAATAACGAGCCTGGAGCGAGCTATTCTATCACACCAGTTCAGGACTCCGGCAGACTCCGATGGATAGAGAACGAGAAAGAGACTAAACTATGGACTAAAAAAAAAAAAAAAAAAACGGACCTTGGCTCAAGCATTGAGAATACTGGCCTTTGTCTTGTTTTCACCCCTTATTTTAGTCTATTTTGGTTTCTGTTGTCACGCTTTAAACATCAGCCGCCTCCAAAAAAAAAAACCCTCTCAATAGTGAAGACGGTCGGGTATTTATAGAGGGAAGATTGGAATTGAAAAAGGGGGAAATCGGAAAAGCTTTGGATGACTTTTTTCAAATTCGAAATTCAAATCTTCTTGAGGAGATAAGGTTGTTGAGGTTGAATTAGTACCATTCTAACGGAATGAGAATGGTATCCATCCGATTATCGAGCGAAGGACGATTCCATGCGCGAGATAGCTCCACCTGGACGATGAAGGACGATTTTCGAAACGGTCTTCGTACGGAGACGGACACGTCGCTGCTGGACTCGGGTTGGGCTGCTGGAATCTCTGGAACGTGATTTCTCACTGGGTTCACGAAGGAAGAAGAAGACGGGGTGGTGGGGTCGAATTTTTTCTGGGTTTGTTACTGTTGAAGAATTGTTAAAGAAATAGGCTGGGCTATTTTAGAATAAAGAGTGGGCTGGAAATTGGAGAAAAATGGAAATTGAGGGATTGAAAGTGGGCTGAATCTTTGGAAAGATTGGAATGGGCTGAAAAATTTAGTCAAATAGGCCCAGAAATGGCCTAAGAGGAATTGAAGCAATCGATTGGATTGGCTAAAGTTGTAATAGAGAATTAATTAACAATTTAGCCAACGGATTTTAAAAGGTAACCGAAAAGAATTAATTTTAGTAGATTTGGCTAGGATTCAAATAGGACGAATTAATATAATTAATTTACGAGCTTCTTAATCTCAATGAAATTAAATAATTAACCTAATTATAAATTAAATAATTTAAAATTATAATCATAACTTAAAACTAAAGTAAATTAATAAGACAAGTTTCTCAAATCAACGAAATAAAATAATTAAACTAAATGACTTTAAACCAAATTAATTCAATTGAATATTTAAATAAGATAAAATCTTTTTGAGACGATTTTCAAATATTCATAAATTATGCTAATTATATATAAGTATGTGGAAATACGTTTATTATTTGCAAATTATAAAAATTTACAAGATCATTTTAAAAACTTGAAAATTGTTTTGAATTTTATAAATATAATTATTTCAAATCGTTGGAAATTAAAGAAGCTCGAAAAATTAATTCGCATCGGGGAAGGTCAAAATTGGGTGTCAACACAGCACACCCACTGTGTCAAGTCAGTAGAAAGTGTCAAAATGACACAACGGGACTCAACATGAGGTGTCTAAAATGAACAAAGCTTAGTTAAGGTGTCTAAGTGAAAAGTGTCAACTTTAGGGGGTCACCGATGAGTTTGGCCAATAGATAATAATTCATACCTTTAATATAGGAACATACATTACATCAATGCAAACAAAGAATCCTAAAATAAGTTAAAATTTGAGATTAAGTTGGGCTCAATAATGTGTTAAGACTTTATTGTTAAGATTGAACCCAATTCAAATTATTTTGAGTCCAACTCATAAAATTCTTGGCGGGTTACCTATATTTGGGTGCTCATTTTGACACCATATATATGTATAATTTACATAAATTTCATAGTGTTAAGAGCTAATTACATTATTTCCCTACTCTTTTCCAAATTTCAAAAATTCTTTAAAATTTATGAATTTTGGATACATCACTGGACTTCCGGATACATCAGCAGACATCCGGATACATAGAGAAGGGATGTATATGAGAGGAGAGAAGAGAGGGATGTATCAAAGAGGGGATATAGATGTATTAAAGAGCGGATATGACATCTAGATACATAGGGAATTGATGTATCAGAGAGGGGATAGGACATCCGGATACCTAGGGAAGGAATGTATCCGAGAGGGGGATAGAGATGTATCAGTGAGAGGAAAGTGATGTATCAAGAGGGGATTTTTGAATTTTTTTTAAATGATAGAAAATTTTAGAGATTATGATAAAATAAGGTGTGTATTTATTCATTCAATCTAAATACTTGACTACTCGTTATAAGTTTTGTACATAGGCAGAGTCATGATTTTTTAATTAATGAGTTTAGGATTAAAATTTTCTTTTACTTAATTAAAATGAGCTTACATCGATTATTTATACATATAAATGAATTTTCACATACATATAAAAAAAAAAAAAACTAAAATTGGATTAACAAGAAAAGGTTTATGAAAAAGAACACGCAACAAACCTTTCAAAATTTTACTGGACTTATAGGACAGTGTTGAGAACAAAACAAGGTTTATCCACTATTTTGTCGAAATTAAGGGCATTTTTTATTTTATTTTAGTGGATAATCTGTCTCTAAACACACACCTCACCTTCAAATTTTACCCACAAGAGGTTTTTTGTTATCCCTTAATTTCTATTTACCCTTCTTTCACTAAAAAACCTCCCAACAAATCGAACTCAACTGTAAAAAACCAGTAAAAACCCCAATTAAAAACTACTTTAATCCTTAATCATCAATAATTATTTTTATCCTTTTTAACCACCTGCGAGTTTTTTCTTTTTTGGATAAGAAAGTATCGGTAGACGGTAATCCGTTTTTCTCTACCATAAATCGACAAGTGTCAACTAATATTTTTATTTTTATTTTTACAGTTTCATCTTTAAAATTTCTTAATAGAAAATAAAATCTACTAAATAAAAGGTTTAAACAACTCTCAGAAAAGGAAAAAAACACTTATTTGCGCTCACTGCATGCAACACACAAAACCATTAATTAGTGTATGGCATGCTTACCTAAATTCCATCATTTAACACATTTCATTAATATATATCATTATCTCGATTTACTACTTTATCATAATAACTTAACATAAATTGTTTTAGAAAAGACATTGTCATAAATAGGAAAAATATACTCACTAAAATCTCATTAACTGTCGAGTATTGAAAATACCACTTAATTTGGAACGAATTATTAGTTTCATTCTTAAGTTATTGACAATTTTAAAAATATCTCAATACTTGACTGGTTGAACTTAAATACACCATTTATCTTGTCACATTAGTGAAATACATCTCTTATAAGTTCTCGCCAAGTTTAGTAGTGTTTTCAATACTTCTCTCGTCTTTTTATTAAGAGTCTCATAATCCTACAAGAGTTTGAGACAACTCGTTATGTCATGTGACATATCAGATGTGTATTTAAGTTTAGTTAGTCAAGTTGATGAGTGTTTTTAAGACTGTTAATAATTCAGAAATGATTAACAATTTTCAATAATTCTCTCTTTATTTAATAAGTGGTCGAGATCATTTCTACATCTCTAATCAAGTGAAGAATACTAATATTAAATTAAAACATGTTTAATTAGTGAAGTCATCTAGAAGTAAGTTTCTACAATAAAATGACAAAAAAACCCAAAAAATTCAAAGAAAAGCTTCTTGGTTCAGTTTAGAGTTTGTTGGACTATTGGTTTATCAGAACCTTTGTGCTGATATTTTTATTTATTGTTTTTTGATTTTTGATAAAATTTAAAAAAAAAAAAAGTTTCCCTCCCAGGCTTCGGTGACTCAACGTTTTTCTCGATTACCAGTTGATGGATTTGTTGTGCCACGTGGCATGATCTACGTCCAACCTGACAGATTTTATATGGGCCCACCATTTGTCGAGTAACCGGGTCTTCAGGTGGTTTCTGCCTGTGACAGAAACCTGGTACTTCCCAGTGCATTTACCGTTACAGCCAGTAACTGTATAAGAAGTGGGGGTTTAAGACAAAACATGGCTGTTTTTCTCAGGGTTTTTCTCCATCATCACATTAAATTATGGGGTACATTTTTTTTTCATTTCTCATCTTTTATTTTTTTCTATCATCATGGGTGATTTTGGTGTCTTTAGGTATAAATTGTGTGTTTTTTAAGGTGGGGTTGTTCGTTTTTTTTTGTTGATTTGTTCCCCAATTCATAAAGTTGCAATCTTTGCTTTATGAACCTGGTTTTCTTGAAGAGAAAATTCTCAAGATGGTTAGAAGAAGAATGTTTTTTTTTTTCTTTAAGGTTTTTCTGTGACTAAAACAGAGTAATTTGAAATTCTCAACTGTCAACCTTTTCTCTGAATTTGGAAAATCTTGTTGTGTACATTTCTTGGATCCAAGTGGGGGTTTTTATTTTTGAAAATTTAATTCAGGGTATGTTGGATTAGATCTATCTATCTTTCTGTTGTTTTAGTTTTGTTGATCCAACGCTTTGTTATTGTGGGGTGAGGGTTGGGGGTGGAGTAGGCAGGGGAAGGGACAGGGCTGAAGGGGTTAATCCTAACCCGTTCGCCCGAAAATCTTGCTGTATATACAAGATTAGTTTTTTTCCGTATATATATATATATAATGAACCCTTTGGTGAAAATTCTGCATCCGGCTTATCGCCACTGGAAGTAGGTATGGGGATATTGATCATTCATGAGTTTTTAGTTTTAGGTGTTATTATTTTATGGATACTATCTGACAGGGTTTTGGGCGGGGGGTTTTCAGTTTCCTCTTTTTAAATTTGGACAATTTCCTTGCTTTCTTTATCCCTTTAAACAAACGATGCATGGAAGAGGTTCTATGTATGTTCTTTCTTGGTGTCGAGAGTTTCTAGCATATCCTTATTTTTTTGCTTTGCATATGGATATTGTGCTTATGATCGTTCGTTAATATTGATTTGAGATGGATCACGTGGATATGGTACGAGTAAGATGCATAAGACCAGACTTTGTGACTTATGTGGGTGGTTTGATTCATATATAGCCTTTATTCCGACTGATCATGAAAAATGTTGTGTTGGAATGTCTATATGCTTCTTGTCATTCTTATTGTGTGTTGATCTGGTAATGGCTGTTTTCATCTTTACCCAAATTTTGATGTAGGAAATAAGTAACCTCAGTGCATTTTTCACACTTGCTTCTGTTTTTTTTTATCTATTTACCGGAGAGGAGGACCTTGCAAAACCATAGAGATCTTGCAAATCGAAGTAATCCCGTTGAATGTTGGAATAGGACTATGACATCAGTCAATTTTGTAGTGATCAAGCAGCCAATCATGGTTGAAATATGTACTTTGAGCTGTGTATGTAAGATGTGAAGCTTTCGTTTACTTGGAAATCTAGCAGAACTTAGGGTATAACAACAGCTAGATATAATTTAAACATATCAGATCGCAATCTATTATCCCTAATAACTTGGTTGATAACCATATCAATAAATGAAGATTATGTAACTGAGGGTTTGAGTTTGGCATAAAATTCTGCAATACAAGGTGTAGTTTTGTTGGATTTGTTTCTACTGGCATCTGGTGCTTTATCAAATAGTGGTGGTTCAGTTCTTTTCCCCTTTTCCCCTGTAATCTTAATTAAGAGAATTTCAACTCTAGGATCCTTTTGTTTCGATTTAGTTTTGATTTTACGTATTTTCTTGTGATTGACTTAATGTTATCTTATTTTAAATGTCTTGAATTATAATGCTTCTTTTGCAGGTCTTTTCTTTCTTAGATTATTTGGTGCAGTTCACCACAAAAGTTGTGTAACATGATGTTTTTACACTGTAAATTTGGGCAAAAAATCGCTGTTGTTTTGTGTTCTTCGGATCTTTCTTGGTATGGTTGATGAGATATGGTGTTGCAGAAGAGGTTAGATTATGGATTCAATGGCTATCAGGTGCCTCCTATACCTCGAGCTACCAGATCGGCTAGGGTAATCTTGCTTTTTTTTTCAGATGCAATATTTGTCTTATTAGTATATTCCTCTGCTAGAGAGACACTTATCCTGATCTTATTTCTCTGTCAATTTCTTAGAGAAGGGGTATTATTAAGAGAAAAGCTGATGGCAATGGAACTTGTCCCTTTGACTTGTTAGCTACTGTAGCTGGCAAGTTACTGGGGGAGGGAGAGAGTTCGCCTGATTCTACGGATTCTGTTAGAGGGAAGGAGCAAGGTGCAATTGTGAAAGATGAAAAGGTAAAAGAGGCTGAGGATAGATCTCTAAAAGAAAAATCTTATACTGAAGGCTGTTATGAACGAGGGTTCTTCATTTCTGAGCTTGTCTCACAAGCTCCAGTTGTAAATCGTTCTTTAAGCGAACTGCCACATGTTCAAAATGATACGATCTCTAGACCTGCATCTGCCAGTATGAGTTCTGATTGCTCTGAGAAGTTACTCTTTGCTAAACAGTTTGTAAATGGTGAAAGCAGCGAGGAACATGAAAACTTTTCTTCGAAGACAGAACGGGAGGCGTCTGGCTGTGGAGTCTTTTCCAGTTGTACATTAGACACTGAAAACGATAAACAGATGAAAATTGAGCTGTCAAATAAAGCTAAAGTTTCTACTGATAAGGGGGCTGAAATTTCCAGTTCAAAGTTCCCTGATGTTTGGGATAAGAAACCTTCAACACTTGTTACTTCAGATGAAAGTGTAAAATTATCTCTGTCTACATATCCTGCTCCTTGTGGGTCCTTTCCGGTGATTCGGAATGATGTAAAGTTAGCTAATAAAGATGATGACGAAAACTCTGGGTGCACTCAACCTAGCACCCCAAATAAGGCCTCCGGGGCAGCACCACGTGTACGAGATCGGCCAATTAAGAAGTTACTAGCTTCCAAATATTGGGAAGAAAATCTTAAATCTGATGATGAGGGCCATGCCAATTCTGGTAAGTGTTTACTCCCTCCGTTTCAATTTGTTTGTCTTAACAACTTACACCAATCTTGTCTTAACAACTTACTCTATTGGTGTAATGTTCATTCATAGTGGCCAGGGGGACCGTCTGGAAGATGTCTCTTTCTTTTTTGATAACTCTTTAATTTCAACTTTTCACATGACATGTTTAAGCACAAGATTAAAGGAATTCTTGGTACATTCTACATATCTTCAATTTAGGACCACAAGATTCAATAGTCTTCTTTACTTTCATAAACTCCATTCCAAGTCAAAACCAGCCAAACAAATTGAAACGGAAGGAGTATTATTTATGCAACCCTTCATGTTCAATTGCTTAGGAGTTTGACATGAGAGGACTTTTCCAGGTGGGAAAACAATGCATGTTTACTACAACAGAAACATTGGATACAAGCACCAAAGGTCTCAGAGGGATTTTCCTTTCAAGAAAAGAAAGCTCTTTAAATGTGGCTCGTTCTCCAATTCCGATGGAGAGATGAGTACGGATGGAATAAGTAGTTCTCCAACAATTGACTTACATGGAAATGCTTCCGGTAGTAGTAAAGCATCTTCAGGAGGTTTGTTCTCTTCAGAGTTCACGCCTTCATACAACAACATGCACATGACTATACATAAACGTGTATGTGTTTGATTCCTATTGATACTTAATTTCCCTCTGCATATCGACTCCGACAGGCTGTGCAGCGGCTGGAACGTCAGTTTTCAATGGAGGTCATCCGTTCCTCAGGCCTGGTGATTCCCATGGTGAGAGGGCCTTCTTTCAGAGTCACCACATGAACTCTTTTGTACCCCTCGCTCTTTCATGGTTCTAACATGGATGTTTTTCCTTCCGTGCAGTTAAGTTTAGAATTAAGTCCTTCAAGGTTCCTGAGCTTTTTGTTGATATTCCGGAAAATGCAACTATTGGTTCTTTAAAGGCATGTGAAAGCATTACCTTCAAATACTGATCCACTTTCTTAATTAGGATTATATCATCAGTATTCCTTCCTTCTTTTTTTTAATCTTTTTTTTTTTTTAATTTCAATGTGGAAAAGCACTATTCATGCTTCTAATATTTTGCAGAGGACTGTAATGGAAGCAGTGACTGCTATACTTGGTGGTGGACTACGAATCGGTGTGGTTTTTCAGGGTAAGAAGGTTAGAGATGATAACAAAACCTTGTTACAGACTGGAATATCTCATGATTACAAGCTTGATGCTCTGGGCTTCTCACTCGAGCCCAATCCCATTCAAACTTCCCAACCTCTTGGTCAAGACTGTCGTTCTTGTGTACTTCCTTATGAAACACCTCAACCGCTAACAAGGTATTCCATTTGTCGATCTCTGGCGGATATTAGGACCGCTGCCATTTCTATTATTGAGCTGCTGCTGCTGCTTCAATTTAGCAACCAGTTATATGGGTAGATAGATATATACGTGTGATTATTGTGAAATTAGAAGTCAATAACTTCTTTCAACTCTTCACGGGTTGTTTCTACTCTTTCTAGTATCTTGTCCGCTCCGAACCGCCCCCTTTCGTGGTCTTTAAACTTTTAAGCTTAGTTGAAGTGTGTGACCATATCATCTAAAATCTTAAGTTTTCAGAGCGAGCACACTTTTTATTCTTTCATTATATTCTCAACAACCTTTTTTTTGGAACTACGCTCCCTTAAAAACGTTCTAGAATCAAAAGTCCATGATTTTGCATTATATATGTCAGCAGGTGCCCATCTCCTTCTACTGTGGTTCATACTGGCATTCAGCAGGGGAGATCTGATGATCATACAGGAACAAGTTTGAGTAACTTTCTTGAAAGTGACCATGAATCAGCTCCATCTCCTCATTATGCGGCTCTAGAGAAAATTTCCGCAAATTCAAGAGCATTGGTTCCAGTAACTGCAGTAAATGCAGAAGCCTTGTCTGCAGTCCCATTGCGGAAGCCCAAGCGATCCGAGGCCACACAACGTCGAATCCGTAGACCTTTTTCTGTCTCTGAAGTGGAAGCACTTGTTCAAGCTGTTGAGAAGCTTGGAACAGGAAGGTATGTTTAGTAAAACCATATTTCAAGGTACGGCTATCCATACACCTTCCGCTTACCTCTTGAGTTCTCTTTCACTTTTTTCAGTTATTGTCTTATCGTTTTGCAGATGGCGTGACGTTAAACTTCGAGCTTTTGATAATGCCAAACATAGAACTTATGTTGATTTGAAGGTATAACATGTCAATCAATTGACTTTTAAAGTGGCATACTTGCATGATGTACTTCATTTCCATTACATCTACATTACTTAACAAAACCTTCCGCGAATGAGCTGAACACATAGTAATCACATGATATGGAATTTGATTGATGGTTACCATTCAGGACAAATGGAAAACTCTGGTGCACACAGCAAGAATATCCCCTCAGCAAAGGAGGGGCGAGCCGGTGCCACAAGAGCTCTTGGACAGGGTCCTCACCGCTCACGCTTACTGGTCCCAACAGCAAGCCAAGCAACAGATGAAACAGCCATCGGAGACTTACCTTCTTCTCTAGGAACGTCGTGGAAGTGGCTGGGGAGTAAATAAGAGTTTAGATTATTTTGTTAGTGTAAAAGGTGTTATGTTAATAAAAGTAATACCAGGGAAAGTCAAGTTCCTTCCCAAGAGGAGTTGAAGCTGCTCTTGTAAATGTTTTGATAGAATAAAGTGTTTTGCTAACAGAATTTTTTTTGTACTAAATGCGTCTTTTCTTGGAAAGAAGTTCTTTCTGATTCTGAGGTAAGGGTGTTGTATTTTGTAGTTTATTTGTCCCTTCGACAGAAAAGGGAAATGTAGTTGACTGTAAAACTTATTATAATATAATTCTCTGTTTTTTGGACATGAATATTAATTTTGAGATTTTAGATAGAACTATTATTTGCATTTCTTTTGGTTCATCTTGTGTACTAGTAATATTATCGTTGAGGGGTATGGTGGGATGTTAGAGATCTCTATGCTTTTAGTCAGAGTTTTGAGTTTGAGCCTCAAGTTTCTTATGGAGACTTGCTCACTTTTAAATTTTCTTTTTAAGAAATATACTAGTATATTTCTATTTAATAATTATTTATCTATTTTAAAAATATTTTACTCTATTAGTTATTAGTTCTATATCAATTGAAATATAATACTTAGTAGATTTTTAAAAATGAAAATAACTTTTTTTATGATTAGATATTTAGACATAAGGATTAATGTGGTCCCTAAAATAGACGGTCAGGGTGAAATTGATCCCAAAACTTAACGAAACATAAACACGATGTATTTTCAATAATTCAAAGCTATTTTTGTTTAAAAAAAAGAAAAATTGTTGTCACTTTTAAATCATTTTTTTTTTTTTATAATTGATAGTAATAGACTTATTATATCCTTAAAAAAAAAAAAAAAAGTTATTGTGCGTTAGATACGTTTCGAATCTCTCTTGTATATTTGTTCATTAATTTTTTGCTTCTCTATTAGTAGTATTTTTCCAACACGCATTACTTGTTAGCAAAGGATTATGCATGATTGATGATAATTGAAATCTTTCTGTTTCTTCGTTTACTTTGACTACGTTGCGACTTGCGATGAATAATCAATACATAATTATTTGTCAAATAATGTTTTTCACCAAATCTGAGAAAAACTGGCGGCCAAAGCCCAAATGTGAGTATGTGACCACTGTTGGTCTCATATATTATTGATGGCGGAGCAAGAATTTTCAGTTTTATGATTTTCAAATTTTTAAAATAACAATTTCAAGAATATTTTTTTAATATAATATATTATTTAAATAAAAGTTATTTAATTTAATTTAATCGTATTCAAACGACGGGTAAAAAAGATTCAATTTGAGAACCTCTCATGAAACTTCCGCTTCATAATTTTACTAGTTTTCTGTAAGTGGATGAATAAAGCATATTTCAATTAATATACTTTTAATTAATTTGGTCAAATTATCTTTCTGAACTAAAAATATATTATAAAATAAGCCGGTTCCAAAATTTGACCCGGCCCAATTGCTTCCTCTCCAAGTATTACTTTATATACAAACAAATTAATGTTGTATGATGTAAGCATATTAAAATGTGACCAGCCTTCTTCCATTCGTAACACAACAATTTTTTAATAGAAAATAAAATCAAAAGTAAATATTTGACTAATTTGATAAATTATCTATGTGCGATCTCACAATTCTTTGGTTTCAGAAAAAATATTATTTGACAATTTATGAATTGACAAACACAAACGACTTGTTTAACAATTAACACAATAACCTCGTATATATGTTTTTTTTTTTTACATAGTTAATAAATGAGTTCTAATTAAATATTCTTCCGTCTCAAAAATTCTAATTATAACATTTAATCACTAAATTATCCTTTAAAACGTGTTAGTACATTTCCAACACCAAACGAAGTGACAAAAGGAAAAAACCAACCAGTTTCCGGGTCTGACCCGACTCGGTGGGCTAATTTGGTTGATGAACAAAAGATCACTCATCAGCCAGTGATGAAAGGCAATCCACCATGGATTTAATAAATTATATATACTCATAATATATATAAAATGATTTTTTATCTATATAAATGGAATTTTATTAATTATAATAAGGTACTTGTAGCATATTTGTAACCGGTTAATCTATACTAACTAAACAAAATTATATATAATTAAAATGAAAATAATTTAACAATCTAAAAAGTTCTAATGTCCCTAGTATATAGACTTTAGAGTTAAAAGCTTTATGCACTTGTCATATAAAAAATATTTGTGTGATTTAATCATGTACGTGTATAATGAAGTTATATATATATATATATATATTTAAAAACACGTCACCAGAAATTTAGTGAGTATTTTATTTTGTAAATAAGGAAATCCAAATAGAAAATGTAGAAAATGAAAAAAATGAAAAGAAGCTAAACATGAAGTAAAAGAAAAATTGAAATCTCGGAAGTTTTGTCAAGGGTTTCTCTTTGAAGTTCTGTCAAGAGTTTCTCTTTAAAATTCCCTTCTCTTGACTGCAGTCGATCTCTCTAATCATTAGCCGTGTAGTTGCTACTGGATCTATCTATTCATGTTTGATTGCACTTCTGATTGTGTATCGTCTCTAAAGTTGTGCTAGCCGAAAGATTGGATAAGTGAGCTATTTTTTAAATTATTATTTTCCTTTTTGAGTCTTTTAATTGAGACATCACGAATTTATTGTCGCTCTTTAAAATTATTTTAGCACCGAATAGAATTCATCTAAGTATCAAAAGATAATTCATTTCACATGGATCAAATTTAGCAATGTAGAGTCAAAATTAGGTCTATGAGTAAATTTATATGTTATCTTACTCATTTGATTTTTGTGTTTGCTTCTGATTTATTTTCTGTGATTGGTATCATTTGCTGCCTTTTGTTTCAATGATTACTTTTGATTCTTCAAATTATTGTAGATTCATTAGCTGGATATATCATGTGCTATTTGATGTCTCAATATTAGTGACACAATAGAAAAAAACATATCAATACCACACATTAAATAATTTCTATTAAACTTGTTCAGTATTTGCTGAATATTATGTCTCTTTTGATGTACAACTACTCATAATTGTGTTGTTGTAATTATATTAAAAATAATTAATGTTTTGATAAAAAAAAAGTAGTTAATAGTACTAATTAGATTCACATTATAATTCATAAACATTATAGAATCTTTTAAATTATCATGGCACGTCATTCAAATTCGTCTAATAATTCTTATTTTATTAATTAAGTTAAAATTTATTCGCATTCTATATTTATAACAACACAATAAATCCATGATACATACACAGATACACATAGATAATTGGAATAGAGATCCATAAAAGGGTGTTTTATAAGCCTATTAAGGCAAATACATTGATTAGTATATAACGCTAATAATTTTCTATATAAGTATAGTCTGTTGTACAAGGGATTAACACGAGCATAATTCATAATTTAACTAACCATGATAAATTAATATTTTCTTTATAATTTGACTCAAAATTTTAAGAAAATAAATAAATTTTATAATCTTAAACTAAAAATAGGTAACATACACTAAAATGTCTTCTAAAAATGAAAGTAAAACAAACAAATCAAAATGAAGAAATATGATTCGCTAAAAAAGGAAAAAACTTCTATTTTGAAACGGATTAAAATGAAAAAGCTGGACAAATAAATTAAAGGGGACAAGTATGATTTGATATTAATATCGAATCTTGTAATTTTTTTTCTTACTTTTTTCTCCCTATGAATTGTGTGGATTGAGTCACCGTCAACTCCGCGCCGCGCTCTGAGAGCAGAAAAACCGCCAATCAGCTTGGCACAGTACACAGACAGAGACAAACGAAGAAGATGACCCGACCCGACCCGAGTTGATGCAAGCCAGGACCCATGAACACTTGTTGACCCGTCAAGTTTTATCTCTATCACAGATTTACTTTCCTTTTCCTTCTCCTTCACAGAAGGTTCCCTTTTCTTGTCTTGGCTTAATAAAGGCGCAGCCTTGACTCGTGTGCATCAATTTTTACATACTATCTTCTTTGCTTGTTTTGTCCCTTTTTATTTTCTCTTCAAAAAAACTAAGTGAGAAAAGCGCCAGCCTCCCATTTTTTCACTTTTGCTGTCATCTTGTTCACTTCACTCTTAAGGTATGCTCATTAAATAAATATTGATTTTTGTTTTTCAAGTTGAGATTTTTCTTCATTTCTGAATTGGGTTTTCGTTTAGTTCATGTTTTTTATAGTTGATTTTTCCAACGAGCGGCTTATGCTTTTTTCCCCCTGTTTTTTTTTTTTTTTTGAAAAACAAGAAATCATGATGTTTTGTAGCAGTTTGGTGTTTTGTGCCTGTGTTTTCTTTCATTTCTTGAAGTTTTGCAACTAAAGATTTGATCTTTCTTGTTCTTTTCTGTTATGTGGGTTGTGTACACACCTTTGATGATTGCTTCTTTCTATTGCCATTAATGGGTTTTAAGATCAGTGATAATTTTTGTGTTTGTAGAATTTGTATCTATATGAGTATAAAGTTGCATCAGGTTTATAGACTGTGGAAAAAAATAGCAACTTTTTGCCTTTTGGTAGTTTGTTGTTGGGCCTTTTTGAGATGTTAAACCAGACATGAAGTTGGAAAAAAGTTGATTTTTCATAATTTCAGTAATCTTAGGGTTTTTGCTTTTCCCACCATTAGCTGGTTTTTCAGTTGTATATTCTCATTGTTTATTTTGACCTAACAATGCCTGTTTCATTCCTTTTCTCCCCTTGTGTGATGTTTTCCTTCTTTCGTTTTTGTTTGTAGATTGTTTTATACACAAACTTTTATGGATCCTGGATTCGTTCCGTTGCCTGATCCTGTAAACACTTTTGAGTTCGAAGATCAGATCAATTTGTCTAGCTATGAGGGGTCTCTGAATCCTCCTCTCAGTTATAATGATGACTATGTTGCTTTTGGTGTTCCGTATACTGCCCCAAGTGTAGACATTGGTAATTTCGCTCCGTCATCAAACGTGAGCTCGGAAGTGGACTCTCCAGATGATCATGACTCTGATTCTCTGTTCAAATACCTAAACCAGATACTTATGGAGGAGAATATTGAAGATAAGCCCAGCATGTTCCATGATCCGCTTGTTCTAAAAGCTGCTGAGAAGTCCTTATATGAAGCCCTTGGCAAGTCGTACCCTCCTTCACCCTATTGTACCCCTTATCATGTTGACCATCAGTTAGAAAGCCCAAGCCCTGACAGCATTTTCCAGACTTCCAGTGACCATACAAGTAGTAGCAATGCTCATAGTAATTCCATGGATCCTCACTGGATTGTTGATCCTGGTGAATCTAGGTTGCCTTTGTCTGTGGAGAGTCATCCATCAGAGTACTCCATCCAACCTTTGATGCAGAGTAACTCAGAGAGGTCTCATGGTTCTTTAAACAACATCAACAACTTGAATGTCCATATGGACTCTTTTTTAAATCCTAATGCTCTTTCGAACATGTTTACTGATAGCGAGTCTATCTTACAGTTCAAGAGAGGGGTGGAGGAAGCTAATAAATTCCTTCCAAATGTTAGTCAATTTGTTGTTGATTTGGATAAATATACCTTTCCTCCAAAGGTGGAAGAAGTGACCAAAGAGGCTGTGGTCAAGGTAGAGAAGGATGAGAGGAATCACTCTCCTAATGGCACTAAAGGAAGAAAACATCAGTATACTGAGGACAGTGATTTTGAAGATGAAAGGAGCAACAAACAATCAGCAATATATGTGGAGGAGGAGGCTGAATTATCAGAGATGTTTGACAGGGTTCTGCTTTGTACAGATAAAGGTGAGACAATATGTGGTGATGTCAAGTCTGAAATGCCAGTAGACAATAGTTTAGATCAGAATGGACAAGCACATGGATCAAATGGTGGAAAAACTCGTGCTAAAAAACAAGGGACTAAAAATGAAGCTGTGGATCTAAGGACTCTCTTAGTTAGCTGTGCACAGTCTGTTGCTGCTGATGATCGCAGGACAGCATATGAACAGCTAAAGCAGATCAGGCAGCATTGTTCTTCCATTGGTGATGCATACCAAAGGCTGGCCAGTGTATTTGCTGATGGCCTTGAAGCCCGGTTGGCTGGCACTGGCACTCAACTATATGCTGCCCTTGCTCCGAAAAAGATTACAGCTGCTGAGAAATTGAAAGCATACCAGGTTTATCTTTCGGCATGCCCGTTCAAGAAAATATCAATATTCTTTGCGAATAAAATGATCTTCCACACAGCATCGAATGCCAGGACATTGCATCTCATAGACTTTGGTATACTGTATGGTTTCCAGTGGCCAATACTAATTCAGCTTCTCTCAGAGATACCTGATGGGCCTCCAAAGCTTCGCATTACTGGAATAGACCTTCCCCAACCTGGATTCAGGCCAGCAGAAAGCTTAGAACAGACAGGGAGCCGATTGGCAAAATATTGTGAGCGCTTTAAAGTACCATTTGAATATAATGCCATAGCAACACAGAATTGGGAGAACATTAAACTTGAGGACTTGAAACTTGTAAGTGGTGAGACTGTTGCTGTGAACTGTCTTTTTCGTTTTAAGAACCTGTTGGATGAGACAGTGATGTTGGACAGTCCAAGGGATGCAGTTCTGGGCTTAATTAGAAAGATGAATCCGGATATCTTCGTGCAGGCTGTAATCAATGGATCTTATAGTGCACCCTTCTTTGTCACTCGCTTCAGGGAGGCCCTCTTCCATTACTCAACTCTCTTTGACATGTTTGATGCTACCTTACCCCGTGATGATCAGCAGAGGTTGCATTTTGAACAAGAATTTTATAGACGCGAGGCAATGAATGTCATTGCTTGTGAGGGTTCCGAGAGGGTTGAGAGGCCTGAGACATACAAGCAATGGCAGGTCCGCAATATGAGGGCTGGATTCAAGATTCTTCCATTGAACCAACAACTCGTGCAGAAGTTAAGGTGCAAGGTAAAGGCTGGATACCACCGCGATTTTGTGTTTGATGAGGATGGTAAATGGATGTTACAGGGTTGGAAAGGCCGGGTAGTATGCGCTAGCTCGTGTTGGGTGCCAGCATAGAAGTATCTGAAACATGTTTGTTAGTCAAACTTTTAGTTCATAGGGATGCTGTTATCTTAGCCAAAAACGATGTGTTCTCTAGCTATTACGAACATAACGCTGGCCCTAGAAAGGATTAGTCTTGCTAATCTTTGATATTACAACTTTGTTTCTCTTTGCAGTACAATTCTTTTTCTTTTGTTTTGTTGGTTTATTTAATATGTAACAGGATTCGAGGAGTTGCTCAAGTGATAAGCACTTTGTAACAGGATTCGAGGAGTTGCTCAAGTGATAAGCACTTTGTAACAAGATTCGAGGAGTTGCTCAAGTGATAAGCACCTTGAACTTTGAGGGTGGGAGCTTGTAGGATATGCTTTTAAAAAAGACATGTGAATATGCTTTTAAAAAGTCAGAAAGGATTATGTCAGTAAAAGGATACTGTCATTGATTCTGAGACACTTTTTTGCTAATATTTGTCCCAACACTAACTTCAAGAATATAGGGATTATTTATTTCATTTTATAATATAGTTTTTAAACCTTTAATTGATTCCTTTATAAGGAGCGTAACAAGGATTAGAGGTAAGGAAATCTGGTCCTTATAAGTTTAAATTATTAAAAAAAAAAAACAATTCATTTTGTATTCACAAATAAAAAGCTAAATTATAAATGGTGTCAACACCTTAATTCAAATATTTTCATTGACAACATTTTTATTTTTATTTTGGATTTGTAGGCCTTCATATGTAAACCAGGAGATTTTAGTTGGGAGGGGGGGGGGGGGAACGAAGCTGGTCCATAATTTGATTGTTGTTATAGTTTTGTCAATTTAGCTTGACATAGAACTGACGTTTGGATTAGAAAACACACTTGTTTTTTTTTTTAATAATTTGGTTTCTACAGTGTAATACTGTCTTCTTACATCGTATGTCGTCTTTTGTTTTGTGCTTGTAATTTTCCATCTATATGGTCCAAGCAATAACGCAATTCTGAAATCATTACATCCCAAAATAGATGTCAACAATTGTAGGCCAAATATATAGTCAAGACTTTTAAACTTAGGTCTCAATTTTTATTTTGGCACTTCAATTCGGGTGTTTCCATTAAAAACTTTAATCTTCATCAAAATGTATCGTTTCGATATTCGATTCTGTATCCTTAATAAAACCGAATAATTGGTTACTTTGAATAGTCAACAAGTGGTATGATGGTTCGATGACATTTGTCATTCAAAAAAATTTAAGTTATATGCACAGACAGAGCCAGATAGGAGGAGGGGTTGAATATTTGGTTACTTTGAATAATCAACCAGTGGTATGATGGTTCGATGACATTTGTCATTCAAAAGAATTTAGGTTATATGCACTGGCAAAGCCATGTAGGAGGAGGGGTTCATTCACATCCCTTCGGCGGAGAATTACACTGTTTATATATATATATATATATATATTGAATTCCTTCTATTTCTTTGTGTATTTATTTTTTCATATTTCGAACCACTTAGTAAAAATACTGATTCCGCTGCTACTACTTAGGCGGCTACGTTCAACCCAAGTGTACTTGGGCTTTTCTGCCTCTGTTTCCTATGAAGTGAGGCTTCAAAACAAGAGTACTTACTATTCATCATTTGTCTGAAACAAACAAACGGACAAATTGTCTAAAACAATGACATTTGTTTCTTGTACTGTTAATAGATGATTTTTTTTTAAACATCTTTGATTCTTGAAATGGAATCAAATAATCACTCATCTCTGGCATGTGATTACTTTGATGGAGTCCTTAATTACATTAATCAGATGCTTATGGAAGAAGAGGAAGACTTGGAGAATAGGCCTTGTATGCTTCAAGATTCATTAGCTCTACAAGCTACTGAGAAATCCTTTTATGATGTCCTTTCTGCAGGCCAACAATTAATTCAACATACTTGTGTGAATTATTGTACGGAAAAGGGTTAAAAATACCTTAGACGTTATGAAGATTTTAGTGACTCTGTAGAAGGGCCAACAAGTAGTAAGCATTTAGCAAGTTGTTCAGAAGGATTAGATCAGCCAGAATTGTATGATACAACACTACTTTGTTCTTCCAAGAATCCTGGATTTTATAGCGATCCGCCATCTTGTCAGAATACTGATGGTTCAATAGAGGAACAACTAGCTTATAAGCCATTGTATGTTGAATCAAGAATGCCAAAACGAGGAAGGCCACGAGGTGGTGCAAAACAGTCATCGCGAATGCAGTAGATTTGTGGAGTCTCTTAACTCAATGTGCACAAGCTATGGCAAATTATGATACTAGGATTGCCCATGATAAGCTGAAGCTGATTAGGCTACACAGTTCTCCATATGGTGAAGCAACAGAAAGAATGGCACACTACTTTGCTGATGCCCTCGAGGCTCGTTTGGCTGGCACTGGAATAGAACTGTATACAGCTTTTGCAAAGAGGACAATATCTGCTGCAGACATATTAAAAGCCTTTCAGGTCAGAGTCAACTGAATCCATTGCTATCATGTACAGAAAAAGTTTTAAAACCATGTACTATATAATAAGTTTACTGTCTTTCTGAACTCACGAACTTTAGATCCTAAATTCGCCTTTGTTTCAGATGTATGTTACAGCATGCCCATTCAGGAAGATGTCTAACATATTTGCTAACAAGTCCATTGGGATGCTGACAAGGGAAGCATCAAATATACACATTATTGATTTTGGTATTCTGTATGGTTTCCAATGGCCATGTTTTATTCAGGGAATTTCCCTTAGGCCATCAGGACCTCCTAAACTTCGCGTTACAGGAATTGATTTTCCACAACCTGGATTTAGACCAGCAGAGAGAGTTGATGAGACAGGGCGTCGACTAGCAAAGTATTGCAAGAGATTTAATGTTCCTTTTGAGTATAATGCTATAGCTAAGAAATGGGATTCTATCTAGCTGGAGGATCTCAAGATAAACAGAGATGAGATGCTTGTTGTTAATTGCTTATACAGGCTCATAAATGTGCCTGATGAAACAGTATACGAAAACAGTCCAAGGGATGATGTGCTAAGATTGATTAAGCAAATAAAGCCTGATGTTTTCCTTCATGGAATTGTTAACGGGGCATATAACTCAACTTTCTTTGCAACTCGATTTAAAGAAGCACTATTCCACTTCTCTTCTCTGTTTGACATGATGGAGGCAACTGTACCGCGTGAAAATTAAGAGAGAGTGCTGTTTGAGAAAGTGAATTTCGGGAAGGAAATTATGAACATTGTGGCTTGTGAAGGTACTGCAAGAGTTGAAAGGCCAGAACCATATAAGCAGTGGCAGTTAAGAAACCAGAGAGCAGGATTTAGGCAGCTTCCATTAGACCAGGACATAGTTAAAGAAGTGAGGGCCAAGGTGCAACGGCGATACCATAAGGACTATTAGGTGGATGAAGATGGTTACTGGATGCTGCAGGGATGGAAAGGCAGAGTTATATATGCTCTCTCTTGTTGGAAACCTGTTGATAATTGATCATTCAGAAGTCTAATTATATTTTAACAAACTGAACTGTTTGATTTTATCATGTGTACTGGCACTTATATGGTCTCCCTGTGGTTCTTGCACATCTTTTTCTTCTCTGTCATCTTTGATTAAGCCTTAAACATTCATTGGCGTAAGGTGACCTTCTTGACTATTGAATCCTTGTTTACTCCATTATTTCAATCACTTGTTTTTGAGTGCACCAACAATTCTCAAGGGGCTAGAACTACATGTTTCTTTTACAAGAACAAGTAGTTCGATGCATTCACACCATTTAGTTCATAAAGCTGTAATCTTGTGAACTTACCAACAATAGAGGTTCATGGAAACCACTTTTGCAGTGTCTCATGGACTTGTAGTTGTGGAATCCTCTGTTGTTCAACCATATCAGTGGCATTCGCAACCTTAATTTCATTACAGGTGTTCTTTAATGCTGCTCTGTTGTATATCTATACTCTCTGGGATTCTTAGAGGGTAAGAAGAAAGAGAAAAAAGCACAAAAGGATTCTTCAACAAATTGATACTCATCACTCATCACTCATCCCATATCTGGAAAATACACTAAAACCAATATGGTTTTCAACATGCTGAGGCTTTTAACAAGGTGTACTGTACCGTGCCAAGTTTGAATGACAATCATCGCTATGCTATTAAACAGACGAAATAAACCCTTTGACCTCAACTTTTGAATGACAATTCAACAAGAAAAGAAAAATAAATAAATAAAGCAGAGCTAAACATTGAAGATGGAGGTGGTTGCATCAAAAGTCATGTCACAACCAAATACTTAATATTCAAACTTGTTTCAGCAGTCATCATCGACTTCACATGCCAACACTTACTTCTCGGAGAAGTTTTTACAACTATAGTCACATGAGAAATTTCACATCCACTAAGCAATAATAATACAGCTAGGGACCGTGAAATCAATGTAACAACTGTTATTCAGGTTAACAGACAAAAGAGGAAACTAGAAAAGAAAAAGAGAAAGCAATAAATAAATAACTACAACTATATGGTAGTCTTTATTGTGAGATTACACAACTAAGCTCTCACTTCAATTGCAGTCTTTTCCGAGTAGCGAATGTCTGGTTTAACATCTTCCCATAACTCCGGTAATGCTTCCTTCATGTTATGAATGCTTTCTAGTGCATAATCTATGCCTTCTGTTCTATGGGAGGCACCCACCTATACCAAATAAGCGAAGTTCATATGCATATTAGTAAGAATTAAGGAGGACGAAAATGAGATTCTTTTTCTTTGTGTTGCTCCAAAAGTTAATAATTCAACTTACCCACACAGTATGAAGGCCTGTGAGCTTAGCAGTCTGAAGGTTACGGACAGAGTCATCAAAGAACAGCTGAGGAAAGCAGAAAGATAAAAAGTATTAAGTTAGAATTCAGGTAAATTAGTACAAGATGGAAATGCAGAAATCAAGGATAATTACATACCGTCTTCTGAGGGTTAATATTGGCTATTTTAAAGGCTTGTTCATAGGCTTCTTCTAAGGGTTTGCAAACGATAAGAGACCTAGGGGATACTGGAAGGAGAAGAAGTATCTAGTATTAGTTAATATGTTTGTAATGTCTCGAGAGTGAAATGGAATTAGATTTGACAACAGACTCACCACCATTGTTGTTGTCTTGTACACTGCTGTTGTTGGTAGGATTCACAGTCTCAAAGCATATGATATCATCAAAGCAGTCCTCTAATCCGAGCCTGCTAAGAACTTTTGCCACATGGGCTTCATTTGCATTTGAAAATATCTGTTTCAATCACAACAGATATACACATTACACCAACATCGTCATACAAAGAATATATGGTCACGAAGGTACTTGTTTATTTGTAGTGCTATGGAAGAAGTATGTGTAACTTACAACTTTCCGAACAGGCAAGCTATGCAAAAGATTCCTCAGAACATGGTCATGCTTTAAAAGTTCATAAGGTAATCTCCCATGTACAAAACTGTCAATGAAGATTGGATAAGGTACTTCTCATTTAAAAACAGTATAAAAAGAAGTGTAAGGAAACATAGAGAAGAAGTGGTACCTATGGTAGTCGTCATAATCAAAGTCGTAACCAATGGCCTGAAAAAATTGAATGCCAAGTTAAGCATATGAACAACCGAGACTAACTGTTCATAGTCAATTTACACAAGCTATAACCTTACCCTGAGACCAGCCATGGTTGTTCCGTACTCCTTATATAAGCTTATACACATTTCTGGAACTTTAGTCTCATCAATGCCAAGTTTTTCAATCATATAATCTAAAAGATGCAACGATGGGGAGATTATTGATTATTCAATCCAACAAACATTTATCTAGGAAGCAATTATATGAGGAGATAACAAATTAAAGAGAACTGCAAAATTACCAATGATATTTTTCGTGCATTGTGCTGAAATACCAGAGCTCAGTGGATAAAGTGTATCATCAACATCTGCAAATTGAAATACAAGCATTTTTAGGAATAATGCAGTAGGCAATCGTCCATTCCTCCTTTGGAAAGAGAACGCATAACAGATATAAAGCCTTACCAAAGAGAAGGCACTCGTATTTTGGCTCCGAAACTCCCTTGTAGCTGTCTTCATGCTCCATTTTGTTCTAAAGGGTCTTAAACAATATAAACATCAAAATTAGCATTTGGCTCACAAATTAGATATAACTGTAATAGAAACTCTCATTAAGTATAGATGATAAGGCTGGTTAGAGAGCGACATATCGCACTGATAATACTTGTTCCCTCCACAACAATTGAAAGAAGAAAATAGAAACATGCCTTAAGCTCCTCTAATAGGAATCCTCTCCCACAGAACAACAGAGAGGAATACAACATGGACTGCACCAGAAACGTCTTTGGTACTGGTTCTAAGGTGATTGACTCACTATTATCAATATCATAAGCAGATCAACATATGGGAGACTAATAAAGGAGAAGATATAAAACCTCAAACATGGTTTTTCCAGCTTCATAAGAGTTACTAATAGAGAACTAAGTTTAAAACTGCTTAATTAGCAGATAAGAAATGATTTTTTTGTGGAAAGACTCAAAAACTCAAACAACAACATACCCAGTGAAATCAAACATGTGGGTTAAGGGGAGGTAGAGTCTTCGCAGACCTTACCCCTACGGATTACAACAAATCTAAGTGACAAGAACTCAATATCTAGCAGGAACCTCAATAAACTTGGATATCACTTCAATCTTGATCTTTGAGAAATAAGAGAAAATCATACTAGAGGAAACAATCAAACAGGGCAACCAGTATATTCCTCTTTAACAGACTATCTCCACAATATTGGGAAGTTTATTCATCTAAAATAAAAAGGGCAGGAACAAACCAGGAAGAAGATAAATCCTTATAAAAACTGAACCTTTACTTCACAATGATTCAAAGGGACAAGGCATTCAATCACATTACTTTAACAAAAGAGAGGGGAAGATGCACAAACAAACAAAAAAAAGATGAAAAATACAATCTTGGCAAAAACAAACAAGAAAACTCCTAAAACTACAACTTAAGTCCCAAAAAGTAGGAGTACCCATTTGGAGAAGACGACTACAAAGACAACATTACTGAAACTCGAAAGAAATAATAAAAACAGAATCTTTCAAGTACAATCAAGAATACAACACATAAAAGTGCAACAAAATCATAAAAATGGAGAACCCAATTGAATAAAAAGGGAGAAGAGAGATTCATTACCAGATCTCTCTAGGAGAATGTGGGAAGTTACTTTGAGCAGTTTTCTCTATTACTATAAGAAAAAGAAAGGCTGGAAAATAGAGGCGGAAGACAATGAAAGAGTGCAAAGCTATTTATAGCAGAAACTTTGAAATGAAGATATTCAAGAAAAAGAAAAAAGACTTATTTTGTTGTTCCATAAAGTAGGGGGAAGATGGGCCGAAAGGGATTGAATAAAGTCTTGGGTCCTACGTCTACAATTCTGACCAATTGTCTCAAATATTAATATTTTTCTTCCCTTTCTCGAACCACATAAGTATTTGATTTCTTAATTTGACAGGAAGTGATAAGTATTTTTTCATTCTTAATTATGGATTTCAGATTCAAGTTCACTAAGTATGAAATCGTTTGTTAGGGAGCGTGAATTCATACCAGACAATGGGATGTCTTTCTCTTTTCTTAATACTCTCTCCGTTCACTTTTACTCATCACTTATTTCTAAAATAGATTTTCATTTTTACTTATCACTTTTGACATATTAAGAAAATACATTATTTTTTTTATGTTTTACCCTCAACATTAAATACTTATTTTTTAACACATCATTTAATAGGAAATAGTTTGATAAAAACTCTATATCACAACACTAATTATTTTCTTAATAGATATGTCAAGTCTGTAGCAAGTAAAAATGAACAGGAAATACACTTTCAATTTAATTTTCTACTTGTTATATTTAAAATCATAAAATTAAATAGCTAGTATTTAGCGACCTAAGAACTGATTCATTATCAACCACCCTTTCCCTCTAAAAAGAAAAAAAAAGAGAGATTTTAAAATTATTAATGAGTATTCTTTTTAGTACAACACGTTATATCCACCCACCATCACATTCAGTCTTCAGCCACATGGCAAGACCCTTCTTTTTAATACCAAAAATCCGCGTTTTCACACGGCTTAATTATTCTTCAACGATACGTTTTATATTTTAATGTTTTAAATACTTCACGTTTATCTCCTTAATTTACAATGTGAATAAACTAGTTAAATTAGAGTGATTCATTTCTTGATTTTGATCAGGAAAAGACAAAGTTCTAACTAAACAATAACATAATTTAAATATTCAACTATTTGAATTTCTATTAATCATGCCATCAACTTTGTTAGATATTGAATACTATTGACTAGGAGACTTATAAATTTTCAACGTTTTGTTTGTTTGTTAAAAGAAAGACATTTATAACAACCTTTCATTTTGTCTTGCTAGGAAAATTTAAGTTTGATGATTAATTTTGTAGAAGATCCAACAAAAACTCAATTGGATGGCAGGCACAATTCTTACTAGTTCTCCGCACAACTTTTGCGGTCTCCTACGACGGTAGGGCTCGCCGGACGCAGGTGTGGGAGAATGAGGACCGTCGGATCGAGGGCATGAAGGCTATAACATAGAGTTGGAGGCCCTCGACTTGACAACTAAAATTGCGGAAAATAAGCGCGTCTTTCGGAGACTTTATCCTTCGGCCTATCTATCGATTGAACCAGGGGATAGCAGTTCACGGGACACGTGGCAGCCCTTAATTTAAATAGCTAAACATGAGGTCGTGCTTGTTTCGGAACTTAACCCAACACCTTACGGCATGAGCTGACGACAATCATGTATATTAGAATGTTCTGTTAGTTTAAGTGGCCAGATTGTTACATTTTTCATTTTCATTTACGAGACGTTTACATTTTTGTAAATAAAAAATCAAATATTTAGATATTTCCCATTAAAAAGGAATCATACAAACTATGAGGCACGTTAATTAATTTGGATTCATGAAAAAACTAATCTGAGCGCATTCAATAGTGATGTGTTAATAGTAGTGAAAAAATCATAAAATGTTATAGTATTGATGTATATTATGTCGTTCAACGATACTTACATCGCTACTTTTCAATAGGGAACTGGGTTTACAACATAAAGAAAGAATCTGGGCTTATAACAGTTTGATACAGATAAGATTATGGGCCTTAAGTCGGACTGTAAACAGTTCATATTCCCATTTCGGGTTAGTAGCCCATTATATTGAGCTGATTTCAGGCTGGGTATGGTATTATTTGAAAAGTTGTTTCTACTTCTAATTAAAAACATTTTTATTGATTAGCCAATCAATTTGAATAGTCACACAAATATTTATACCTAATTTTAAATCATAAATTTCAAAACTCTTTTATTTTTAAACTCAATGTTAAATTAAAATATATCACATAAATTGACACGAAAAAATTACTCCCTTCGTTTTAAAAAGAATGACCTACTTTTTCTTTAGTCTGTTTTTTTTTTAAAAAAAAGACCCATTTCTTTTTTTAACAACATTTAATTTAAATATTCCACATAACATGCTTAAATCCACAAGATTAAAGAACATTTTGACATATTTAACGTAACCTTAATTTAGCACCATAAAATCTTTTTAATTTTCATAAATTTCGTGTCAAGCCAAATTAGATCATTACTTCGTAAAGGAAGAAAGTCATTTTCATTTTTTTTTTACTTTACTTATATAGACACGCATAGTTGAAGATTGTATTTTCAACTCTAAACACTGCCGACTTTTAGTGTCTCAAATTCGAATCCAACACTGTCTTGATCTTTCCGCCCAAAAAAAACACCCTCCTTTTGTCTTAAACGGCTCAGGAAGGGCCACGTATGTCTTTATACACGTCAACCCACAATGTTCTGTGGTGGTCACACGTGGACATGAAAACCTAATTAGCTGTCCTCATCCCCACGAACCACAAACTTTTCTACTTCTCAAGCTAACCTTCCAGATTTTGCCTTTTAAAAATTGAAATGTACGTACGCTACCTCAACTCCTCCTTTATATACGACACTTGTTTCACACGTTTTTCATATTCATTCGACAACTATTTCTTCCCCAAAATTTCATTATTATAACAAAATGGAGATAAAAGAGTACGAGGATGTTACGATGATGGAAGTAGTAGTAGTAGTAGAAGAAGAAGGATGTTCGACGCCAAAACGCGATGATTGTCAAATTCCGGCGATTGTGGGACCACCTCCGCCGCCGAGGAAGAAGCGGACGTACGACTGCGGTGGAGATAAAAGGAAGCCACCGGAAAATGGGTATTTTCAGGCGCCTGAACTTGAACTTTTCTTCGCCATGCAGCCTAGATGTACTCAAGGGACTTTTGCTTAGTTATTTAATTAATGCTTATATAGGTTAGTGTATTATGTATATAGCTCCCACTAATCGGATGTTAAAACTCCAAAGTCCCCACTAATTGGCTGGTTTAATTTTTGTTTAGCCAATTAAACGTTTTGTTATTCTGGCTAGTTTTGTGTTTCGGGTTATAATTAACTATTAGTACTACTTGTGGTAATTACTAGGAGGTGCATGTGTACATACAAAATATGGGTGAAATGCTTTCTAAGTTTTGTTGTCATTTATGGTTCTGGTTGGGTGATTTTCATTTTCCGTTATCTTAAATTTAAATCAACAAATACAAGTATATATCTATTAAGCCGAAAACAACCTGATAGGATAAGGTGGTGCGCGCATTCTACATTTTACATTATATTTCATTAATGAGATTATTATATCGAATATATTATTATAATATTTAACTATTATCTAATTTAATGGTTGAATCGAGGAGGTTTGTAGTAAAATGTTCATTCGGTTTAGAGGGTGGCCCAAGTAAAATTGATTGGGCCACTGTGAACATGCTAAATTTATGTTGGGCCTTCATTGAGTTTTGAGTACGAGTCAAGTTAGCTTTACATACGCAATTATCCGTAAAACCTTCTTTAAATATAGAATATATATTCATGTTTAAGCCATAGAACTTCGGATATGTTTTAATAGGTAAAACCTTACATAACGCAACTATTTGTCAATCTCCTTCAAATATGATGTTAATATTTATAACTAAAGAAGAAGGTAGTATTATATTTTTGTGATTATGTAATAGGCGTTTGAAAATATTCCATCAAATATGCCTGTTACGTATGATTCCTTTAAAACATGCGTCAAAAGAAATTTAAAATTTAAGATGCAAGTGTTTTTATTCAATGTTCATGTAATTATAAGGGATTATCCATGTATTCAATTAACCTTTTTCTTTCATTCTGTGTGGAACGGATAACAAGTCAAAACTCAAATTTCTCACTCTAATATTTTTATTCGAATGTACTTTTTCTTTTTTTCTTTTTTCAAAAAAAAAAAAAACTTCCAGAAGTAACCGATGAAGCTAATATCATTTTAATAAATTTTTGACAAAAAAAATAATGTGTATTAGCAATATTTCTTTCAATGGTGTCATGTGGCCCTTCCCCTTCAGATGCAGTTATTCCAGAATCACATGCCCTCTCACAAATTTATACCTTAGAAAATAGATGCATTGTATTGTTTTAATTTTATCTTTTATAATTTACCTTTCGTACAGACCATGTGATTCTGCAAAACTTTGATCAATTTAGATTTTCAAGTTTGACCCAACTTTCTACTTCCTTTGACCACACTCATTTTTCAGTCACTTGATTCCCTTGCTAAACTGATCAGTAATTATCAATGAAAATAAATATAGTGTAGGTTATCTAATATACACAAAATATTCCCTTTTGTCCTGAAAATGAATAATATCATTATTATAATTACTCAATATGTACCGATATCTTTTTAACAATAAAAAAAAGAAAGAGAAACAATGAATGGTCTAGTCAAATTTATGACACAGAGAGTAATAGTTACTCATTTTAAAAAATATTGTGGTATTAAACTAAACCTACAAAGAATACATCAAAATGTTATTAATCATGTGGTCTTAAATACATCAGGTTAAAAGTAAGAGTAAATAAATTGTTATAAAAGGAAAAAAATATCTTAATAAATTAACTAAAAAAAATAGAACAAACAAATTAAAACGGACAGATAACTAAAGTTCGGATTTGTCACCTTTTGAATCATGTTGTAGTGGAGCAAAAATCTTCGGTAATATTATAATTAAGAGTTTAAAGCGTAAGTATTGATGATATAGAAAATATTTACATAATTAAGTTATTTATCAATTAATAAAGTAATCAGAAGTAAATATTTTTTTTAAATCCTAATCAATAATTTGATAAAAATGATATAGCATCTGGTCATTGTGTCTATTTGGACCTTCCACAAAACAATAACAAAAAAACAAGCCGTGGGATTTATTATGTTCGTACAATAAATTGCGCTGAATTTCTCCATCCTTAATTAAAGATTTTGAATTCGAAATTTGTATAAAGAAATTTGTGATAAATTCTTTTATTAATAAAGAGCGTTTTCCTTTAAATAAATCAGACGTGACATGAATCTGAATTAGTATTCAAATCCAAAAAAAAATGCAATATCTGAAAGTCTACTGCACAGAAGACAGTCGAAACCTTATAAATTATTATGCAATCAGCATTGGATTCATATATATTATACAGTCAAAGCATTCATGGGAATGATAAATTCAGTAGCAGCCATGTATTTCAACCTCTTCTCTCGTTCACATCTTCATTTCACACTAAGGTATCCTGTGACAAACACGAATTCGAAATCTTAGCTTTATAAGTTTTTTTTTTTTTTTTTTTGTAAAGCCTTAAATTTAATATATTTTGAAATTATATGTTCATATCTACTATTTAATAAAATTTACGTACTTTTTTACACATAAATTTATAGTCAAGATCAAAATTACTAAATTCAGATAAATCCGATATCTCGAAGCTCCATCTTATCACTTCCTCTGAGTACAACGGACACAAACACAACATATTGTCCCTGTCTTTTTCCACTCTTCTTATAATTTCTTATTCTGAACAAAATATGAGGTAGTGAAATTTGAAATCTTTACTATATAGTATTATATATTCAATGTATGTATGTAGAATCATTTAATTCAATCTAGTTCCAAGAAAACTGAGTAGTTCACATAGATTAAAATTGCTCCTTTACATGAAACTTAGTTATCAATATATGCTATAACAGATGTGAAGCCCATACCCCCGCCCACTATAGATATAAGGATACCAAAGTCAATTTACTGAAACTACTTTTACCAAAGTCTAGCAACAATATAATTGCCAGTGATCAGAACCAGTCGTGCACATATGGGGTACTGCATCCAATCACATTTATTTTTTCATTTTATTACTCAATTGAGTTGAAATAATTGAGTCGAGCATCTATCGGAAACAACCTCCATACCTCATAAAGTCAAGAGTATGGTCTACGTATTATATCATACCCTACTTATATGGAATTATACTAGTTATATCACTATAACAAAAACAACTTTTAGCGACAATAAATAGACACATTAATAAAGAGTGCTAAAGTTTTTACCGACATTAGATTCAATGTTGCTAAAGGCTTTAGGGACATATACAAAGAGTGCTAATTGCCGCTAAAAACACATATTTAGCGGCAATTGAGCTATTGCCATTAATTAATTGCCGCTAAAGATCTTTATTGATGTAGTGTATTGTTATTGTTGTTATAATTGGGTTGAAGAAGTTCTTAAGTTAGTTATTTAGAAATGTCTAGACAATTTATTTATTTTACTACGTGTAATTAGAGTTAAATCTCAAGAAGAAGAAAAATCAAGTGATTATTTTTTTGTACCTGTATAAACTTTGATCAATGGAATTACATACTATGTATTAGTTGAAAGTAACGAGTATCGTTGAATTATACAAGATGTGCGGAAACTGACACAGACATCATAACTATCCCAAATCGAGTAAATGAGGTGCAAACTAAAAAGGTTCTTGACTTTTTGGAAAATTCTTAGTGCAAAATTCGAAGAGAAATTAATATGCTTGTAATAGTATATACAAATTCCGTAGTGTATATAAACATTGGATACTCCAGTACTTTAAATGGAATACTGAAATCTAGCAGGGAGTTTGTGACAGAGAAGTCTGACTAAGAAAAAAGAAATAAATAAATAAGAAAAAGCATCTCACAGAACACAGAAATCACCACAGTAATTGACCAATTGTCTATCATACAAGTGAAAAAAACTGCAAAATCTTTCAATTATTTAATAACCCTACCGCTCATTTTGCGATATGGGTTTCGAATTTCAACTATCATTATAATTTCTAGGATAATATAATATACTATCAAATTATATTAAAATCAGTGTCACAATTTCCATCTACCATCAAACACTTCCTCATGAGTATGCGTGTGCCCTTGCCTAGGGTTGGAGTTTGAGATCAAGATACATGTTGGATCGAATTAAGTAATTTTGGTTTAGATTTTATATTTATTTCAAGAAAAATTAATTTTAGAAAAAGGACAATCTGGATCCAAAAAAGGCAGCTCCCCGAAAGGTGTGATATAGACGTGTATCCTAACGCAAGTATTATTAGTTGTTTTTATGATTCGAAGTTGCAACTTTATAAGTTACATGAAAATAATTTTGGAGTAGCATCAAAGTTTTTCTTATAGAAATTCATTTATTGAATATGATTTATTAAAATTTAGAATACAGTAACTCAAAAAAAGGATAAAATCTTGAACACATATCTGTTAAAACGTGATTTCGTCTCTGCTTTATCATTTCTAAAGAAATAAAAAAATAATGTAAACACAACAATATGGGATAGATGTATGAGTGTCGAATGGAGCACCATACAGAAGTCGATCGCATCTCCATAAAGGATGATGATCTCTAAAAGGAGATTCAAAAATCAGAAACTAACGTTGTCAATTTTTTGTTCAAGAAAATTTAAATCATCTAATTTATTCGACTTTTAAAAAATAATTATAAATCAGGCATATTAAACAAATGACAATTCAATATTTATTAATTCAATACACTTTAATTAAATCCGTTCAAATATGACTTAACAAGCTTATTTGACGCACTTTCCAAAAACGGACGTTAGAAATAGATGAAGGCCTGACACTGATTCGATACAAAAACCAATTACATTGTGCCACAACAGCAATACAGGAATATAAAAATATTACATCTAAAAAGAAATACCAGACATTATACGTAAGCATTATAACGTGCAATGGTACCACATTATTATTAAAAAAAACACTGGTCAAAAATTCAAAAAACCTATTCAAATTTTTTGTTATAATAAAATCCCTCCTTTGTCCTAAATTGCTATAAATAGATACAAACACTTTCAACACCATTCTGCCTAGTGTTATAAACCAATTTCCACTCTCCTTTTCCTCCATACATTATCTACATCTAATTATTTTGTCCCACTCCTTTTTCTTCTCTTGATACGAGTTATCAAAATTAGACTTCAGAGAATCAGTTGTGTGTAGTTCGTAAAATGGGGTATTACATGGATGAGAAATGGAAATTATCAAAGGATGATCCATGTTGTAATTCATATTCATCCTCAAATAATAAGTCATCATCTTTATTTAGGAGTTTTTCACAAAAAAGCCCAAACTCAAATATTCCTTCTCTTCCAAGAAGTTTTTCACAAAAGAATGCATACAAATCATCACTTTCAAGGAGTTCTTCACAAAAGAGTTCTACTTCAAAATGTGGACTTACAAAAAGTGCATCACAAAGGTGTGCTAATTTTAGAAGCAAATGCAGTAATTTGGCTAAGGAACAAAAGTCAAAATTTTATATTGTAAAGAGATGCATTGGTATGCTTGTTAGATGGAAAAAGCATGGAGATTCTTGAAATTAATTGAGATATTATTTGCAGAGTTAATTATTTCCACAAGTAAGATCTCCTTAATTACCCTTTTATGTGTGAGAATATAAGTTAATTTCTCTGCCATCCTATAGAGAAGAGCAGATCATAGTAGTAATAGTAGTATGTTTTTGTACCTCAAATGAATTCAAGATTTAAAATCACTGAATTCATAATGAGTCTGATCTTATTACTCGTATACATCTTTAATGTATTTTTGTTGCATATATACATATAAATTGTGGCTTCAACTCATTAAATCGGTCATTTATGTTTACCTCAAACTATGTATGCTGCTTATACTGCTGAATATTTTGTGTATCAAGCTATGCTTAATTTGAGTTCAAAACCATAAATAACGAATTAGATACTTAGATCTATGCCTCGGTAATAATGTGGAAGGGCGGTGAAATTGCAATATGTATAGCAACTGATTCCAAGAAATTAAAATTCAAAGGCCGTTTAATAAACATGAGATAAATAAGAATATTTTAATGAAATTGTTTTATCGTAGTTTTTGTTTGAGATTATAATTTTAATACAAATGATGGAATAAAATAATTTCAAAATTAGCTAGTATCTCAACCTAAATATACAATAAAATCAATTTCAAAATTTATCATTAATCCAAATACTATGGATTTTGATCAAGTTAGCATAGACCGTTAAAACCAAGTCACATGGTATTGTCTGGGAAAGCTGTATTTTCTGCTACTCTTACTCTCTGATCTGAAAAAATACTAGAAAGATTCTTTTTTTTTCTGTAATTGGAACTATCAAACATAGAGAAATGGTCATCATTTGTCTCCATACACAAAGGAACTCATGGGGATCAGTAAATCTTGAAAACATATGCCACATGATCATAATAAAACTATACTTACCTTTGACTAGAAGAATTCATATATCCATTAAATTACCCCCTTCAACTTAATACAAAAATATGGAATACATACTTTGTAAGCATTCATTTTCAAGTTCAAGGAATGTTCATTAGCTATAATTACTTTCGATATTTACATCAAATCAAATTATTTAATTGTATCAATTTAAAATTGATGTAAGATTACATATGACTTAACTCACCAAGCTAAGTGATAAATAACACATATCTTACATCCATTAATTTAGCATAAACATTATGTGCAAACGCTAATCCAACGACGTGCTTCAACTAGTTAGCATGTCGAAAACAAGTTAAACAAAAATGAGAACATAAACTAAAAAAATATAATAAGCTTAGATTTACGAAAGAATTCATGAAAAATAACAAACAAATGAGTATCGATAGTTTTGGATATCCGTATTATCTTTGGTAGGATAATAATTACAATTTACAGTTCATAATAAAGGAACATATAGTCTTCAACCAAACATTGTGTATGAATTGGAAATCTATCTATATCAACGTAACTGGTGGTCCATATAAGATATACTCTAGTGTTTTTAGAATAAAGTTTTTATTACATTGACCAACTTCTGTCGTCAAATTTAAGCCCTAGAACGAAAAATTGAATTCCAATAACACCCTTGATGAAAAACCATATCTTCAGTACGATCCTTTGGGTAGGTATTATAGTCAAATAATCCTGTCTTTTTAAACCCAAATTTTAATAGGGAAAAACTCAGTCAACCGTCAATAACGTAGGAGTAATTAAGTAAATCCCACGTTAATCTTTTTTTATTTATGTAAAGGTGAGTGTCACAAAAATTGGAACGAAACAAATAAAAAAAGTTAATTTTTTTATTTGTAGAAATAGGCATAACAATCACTAAACAAAATCTATTGGAACGAAATGTAATTGTGGGACAGGAAATATATATCTGATTAACCTTTCTTTAAAGCAAGTACACAATGATGGATCCATATATATAATTGACATGACTTATTATCGAGGCTTTTTCTTTAAAGCAAGTACACAAGACTAATCTATCTTTTAACAATATCATTTAGAAGTCGATATTGTTGAATGTGCGAATAAAGTCTCACCTAGATTATGTTAAACAGAAAAAATGAGCTATTTATAAGGTGTTAGAACGTTTTAAGGGTGATAATAGGAGAAAAAAAATGCTTTTATTGATTCATGACAAAAGTTTTACACAAACAAAATCTCCTTCCTCATTGGTGCGACAATTCTTCAATGAAGAATGTGAAGCACGAAAAACAAAACACACAAATGCAAAACAACTCAAATAAAATTTGTATAATTAACTTATTATTATTGAAAGAAGAATCAGAACTGATGAGTTTGTTAACACATTGGAAGATCAGCTGGAGGTGGGAGCAATTTTTGGTTAGGAAGTTCTCCATCTAACACTATCCAAGCCATTCTCAATCCCCAACTCAAATGCACATCAAAGTGACAATGCATCAACCAAACTCCTGTTCATACCACCAAAAAAACAAAAGTTAAGTCACATTTATTTAATTTATGTACACCGACAATGTGAATAACTTTTACATTGTCATTATATACAATTTAATCTATTGTAACAGACAACTTGTCTTATTTTCAGATAATTAGTAATCCCGTTTTTATGAAATCGATACTTTAATTTTTTATTTTTTTTGATAGAACAGGCATTTGTTATGAGTATATAATAAAAGGATAGTATATAGTAGGAAAAGATAAAAAGTGATGTCAAAAAACAATTCTATACGGTCATTGTAGATTTAGAAGTCAAAATCTAAGTTATGTACACATGAGGTTACCAATAATTATTATTATAGATTTACCTATGATTCGCTAATAAGTGACATGATTGTTTGAATATTTTTACAACATTGTCAATGTATTGAACTTAATAATACTCACCGGGATTGTCAGCTAGAAATCGAATAGCGACCCAACCACCAGATGGAACTCCAATGGTGTTTCTTTGAACAGGATCAACAAGATTATAATTAGCAGGGTCGTTTTTCGGGTCAAAATTACCAAAACCTTGTCCAACAACATAAAAATTATATCCATGAAGATGAAGAGGATGACTTTCAGCACCAAGAATGCTAGTATCCTGCATTACCACTTCCACTGAAGTATTAAATGGAAGCACCACAACTTTTGTGCCATTAGAGACATTTGTGTTATTTGGAGGGGTGCCAGTGTAATTAAAGGGAACTAAAGGGACACTTGGAAAATCACTAGTATATACTCCATTTGATTTTTTGAAAAAATAAGATTGGAGTAACGCTGTGTTTGGGAGAATCATAGAAACATTATTAACAGAAGCAGCAAATTTTGATGAATTATTAGGACCTTGACAAGTTTGATTTTTTGGGCACGGGTTACTACCTAGCCCTACGGTAAAAAAAAAGTGTTTATCAACATTTCGCGGAACATTAGCTGGGAATTTCACACTAGCTAAAGCGCGAAATTTGTTAGTAAAATTGGATACAAAAGAAGTGGAATTAATTGGTGGAAGTGTTGGAATTGGAAGATTTTTAATTGAAATATCGTTAGATGGTGATGATGGTGAATTATGATGATCGTCGTCATACATAAGAATTCCAGCAATTGTGGAATTATCAAATGTACCTAGTCCAGTGAAATAGGGTCTAGCTACCATAACAAAAGTGGTTTGTTGTGGATTATGATGTGTTTTAAGGAGGACATTTGTGGTTTGTCCAGGAGTAATTACAATTATGTCTGTTTCAAATGGCTTGACATAAAGTGCATCTGCTTCAACAACTGTCATTGTATGATTAGCTATTCTGAAGAAAAGGTCATCATTAAGTGCAGCGTTGATTATACGAAGCATATATGTCTTCTCTGGTTTTACCTTCAACTTAAAAGTATCTGCAACATGCAATGTCAAAACAATTTCTCATCAATTAGTCACTCTATACACACTGACAATATAAAAAAAACGTTCAAATGGTATACATTTTTGCGTAAGATTAAAAAGTGTACCCTTAGCAGAACAATTGTATAATGGTCCAGGAAGACCATTAATGGTGTATGAATCAGAGACATTAGGTCCAGCTCCAGTAACAAGTGACTGATTAATCACAGCCTCAGTATTAGCATTCCACCATTCACCTACATGCATGTTAATTAAAATAATTAAAAGTAAAATATATAGACATTGAGTGGTATTTATAATTAATTATAATTTGATATTACCAAAAATGATGGGGACTTCTTTGTGGGGTTTAGCAAATGGATAAGAAGCATTGTGTTTGGGATAGATGATGAGAGGTCCATAGAGTGTAGCTCTCATCCATGAAATATGAGCATGCCACCATAAAGTTCCTCTTTGGCCAGTAATGGTGAAATTATAGACATAACTTTGGCCTGTTTGGATTGGACATTGGGTCACATATGCTGGTCCATCTGCCCATCCACTTTGTAGTTGTCTAATACCATGCCTGTTTTATTGAAAAACAATTAATTAAGCAGATATAGATAAACTACTAAAATAATCTTTTTATTATTCATATATATGGACAGTTAGAGATTGCTAAAAATAAAGCTAGCTATATATCTATCCAAGAGACGAATCTAGGGCAAGTTATGCGAGTTCAACATTATGTCTATGACAAGGTTCGAGTGATGAGACGGCGATGTCGCGGGAAATGATCCTTGCTTCTTTAGGTAAATAACTTACCATTCAACCAAGTGCATCATTTATCCTTTTCGAAACATAGGTGCTAGCATATAACATGAAATCAATTCTAGTAAATATGCACATGAAATATCTAATTTGACAGAGAGATCAAGGATTCACGGACATTGCAAATCTACCTATAAATCCATCGTTGGTTCACGGATACCCCTAACAGTCAAAGTCATAGTCAAACATGACGCACTTGATTTCTGAATTTAGTTAAGAAATATAGTTGTGCCCAAATCAGGAGTATAATTTTCGGCATGATAGAGATTAACGCTTGATCCTAACTATCAATGTGAATAAAGTAATTTCTAAATTCTAGATTCATCTCTAATCACAATACATAGTGTACTTATAATTGAAAATTGAGGAGATAAGAATTCATACCAATGGATGCTAACATTGTTGGAGACGTGATTAACAACTTTAATCACTAAACGATCACCTTCTCTAGCAACAACTCTTGGCCCTGGGAATTTCCCATTCACAGTGACAATTGTCTTTGTTTTACATAACCTTGTCACATTTTTCAATCTTATCTGCAAAAAAAAATTACTCAAAAACAATTCATAAATATAATTGATTGATTTACTAAATTTCAAGAACCCTACGTCAAATTTGTAATGCCTTGTAACGCCAGCAGTGACAAACTCTGGAAATAGCAAAATGCTACAAATGCAGAAAATAACACATAAAAGTGTTGGTCTTGAAAAAACAAAAACACTCATATTGTTTCCTCTTTTCTTAGTTTGGAAAATAAGAGAAAGGTAATGTGAAAGTTTAGTTGGTTTATTTGCATGAGTCTATGAGTTATGCTTATATAGATATGTTTAGACATTATTTAACTTATAATTAGATACTAATTAATTATGTATAATATAATTAAATTGTCAGTATACTGTGAAGAAAAACCTGCAGCCAAAGGAATAAAAAGACTCTATAGGAAAGAGATATTTCACCAATTGGTAAGAGTGTACCTAAAGTCTATCTACACATAACATTAAAAATACTTGCCAAGAAATACACATGATATCTCTAACCAAAAAGTTACACTTGTTGAGATATAAAATTTCAAATATACTCCATCTGTCCAACAATACTTATTCACTATTGACTATGCACACTTCTTAAGAAAATATAAATAGAAGGGTAATTTTACTATATTACCCTTTGAATGTAATAAATACAATGTCTTGAAAAATGTAGTAGAAAAATAACTATATTTAATGATAAGGGTAAATTAGGAACTAAGTGTAAAATTATCCATTGATTTCATAAACTGGACAAGTATTGTTGGACATCTTAAAATAATATAGTGGACAACTATTGTTAGACGGAGTGAGTATTAATATACACTCAAAATGTAAAATAAGTTTTATATTGAGTATAATTTAACATGTTGTAGCAGATGATCTCATTTCATGATTACCTATAGTATCGTTTAGGTGTATTGTGTAAAAATTCTTCTTAATTATATTGACAACACATAAGTTAATTAAAGTACTCCTTATATTGCCTATGTTGGAGAGTGTTCTAGCAAATTTGCATAATTTAGTTTTAAAAACTCGAATTTCAACTGTTAATCTTGCTGACCAAGATAATCTTTTCTCATCATAAGTCATATTCATCTACAATATGTTAATTCATCATTTTCATGTGGGACGTACCTTAATTAGAAAATTAATTTGTCAAAAAAAAAGTGTGACATTTGACCCACTACTTTCTTCCAAGCAAGAAAGGAATGATAATACATTTGGTCGTTCCGTTAAATTTGCACTGTGATCAAAACATTACTTACTACTATTTCTTTTTAATAAAGAAAATTTAATTAAGTGTGTGTTTTAATTCCTTTTTGGTGTAATTACTTATTCTTAATTAGGATTTAAAATGGTTAATTAAATACAATAGCTAATCGTTTTTCTTTTTGCTTTTTAAGTTACACCAACTATGTACCTTGTAGAGTACACACTGCTACTAACTGTAGTTTTTGTAATAAAGCAACTTAAACTGGAATATAAGAAAACCCCATGATTAATTCTCTCCCCGTCTCATTTTATGTGACACTGTTTAATATAATTGCAACAAAAAAATTTAAGAAAGATCTTTCGATTGTTCCATTCTAATTTTATTATAGCTAGGCACAAAAAAATTAAGAAAGATCACATAAAAAAAGTTTGATCAAAGGCACAGTCGCAAAAAAAAAGAAATTGAGAATTTTTTTTTGGTCAAAAACATGTCTTAGATATTTGTGTATCCGAAACATCTCATTATAGTAATTAAAATAAAAAATTTAAAATTAAATTAATTTAAATTATAGTTCTATGATCACAAAATAAAGGTTGTGCAAATACGAATTTTAGGAAGGACATAATATTAGATTATCGTCTAATGTCTATAAATTTTTAGATATGGTCTAACATTTTCTCATGAAATTTTAATTAGTTCAAAATGAATCTTTAAATCGTAATTTTAAAAAAAATTATAAATTACAAATAAAGGGGGTCAAAAACTGAATAAATATTCCAAAAAGAGAGCTAACAAAAAAAAAACAACTAAAGATTTGTGTTATTTTCATTAGCTATTCATCATTAGGATAAAGGGTACTTATTGGCCATTGTTAAAAATTGTAATTGGTGATTTCCTTCACTAATTAAAACTGAGTTAATCTAGTTTAGAGAAGTATTAAAAACACCTCTAAACTTGGTGCGGATTATTGGTTTCATCCCCGAATTATTGATAGGCTTAAAAATACTCCTATACTTGACAAACTAAGCTTAAATACACCCTTCCCGTGCCACATGAGCCATATCAGACTCTTTTTTTTAAAACTTTTTCCTTCAATTTAAAATACCAAGGTCTACAATACCCGACTTCTTCCTATTCAACTTCTCCT
Source organism: Solanum etuberosum (assembly GCA_029582245.1). Lineage (NCBI taxonomy): Eukaryota > Viridiplantae > Streptophyta > Magnoliopsida > Solanales > Solanaceae > Solanum > Solanum etuberosum. The sequence continues at coordinate 41,717 of JAJONR010033766.1, forward strand.
TCATTAAAACTAACCTCAAAACAAGATTCAAAAAAAATTCCACTCTTTTTTAATTGCTTAATTTCATATGCTATAATATTATTTCTCCTCCTATTGTGTTCATGACTATTTTTTAGTCGATGTGGATTTTCAGTGGCGTTAAGAAATTTAATTCTTAAGAAAAACGCGAAAAAAATCCTAACAAAATTACAAAAAAAAACATATCCTTACCAATACTTTAATCAACGTTTTCAAGCTTTTGGTCGGAAGAGATTGAAGACAAAACCCCTCTTTCTAAAATTTCTTTTATGTTAATTTATTTTTTTAATTAAAGAAATAACAAAATACCTTTTTTTTTTTTTAAAAGTCTACGTGTAGTGTGTGAATGACACACTTTTGTGTATGAAATGAGAGGGGTGTATTTAAGCTTAGTTCGTTAAGTATATAGGTGTTTTTATGTGTGTCAATAGGAATGAAAGCAATAATCCAGCACCAAGTTTTTAATACTTCTCTCTAATATTCACCCAAGACTTAGAAGTTAGATAGTAGTATTCATTTTCATATATTAAACTAATTCTAATTGGAAAAGCTTATACAACTAGGCTTCTCCGAAGAGAAGCAAAAAATCTGAAACCCTAGACCAGAAACTTTATCAATTTCAATGGCCGATTTTATATGCAGCTGTGGTTTATTTCCGCTGTGGATTGCATGAATATTATAGGATTGATTTAAATGACTCGCCGGAAAGACTTTCTCCGATGACCAATTTCAGTAACACCGTCGGTAAGATGTTGTATAAATATAATACAACCACAAACCCTCATTCTAGTTCTACCTGTGTATCTAAGTTATCCCAGAATAACTAATTTTGGGATAACATGTTCCCAACCAAACAACTTGTAAGTGTGAGATATTTTTTTGTGTGTTGTTTTGATTGATTTGCGTAAATAATCCTTTTTAGTCCATCATTTTAGCTTTTGTGTGCAAATACAATCCTTATGACGGATAAAATATTAAATTTTAGCTTTTGTGTGCAAATACAACCCTTATGACAGATAAAATATTATTTTTTTCGTCTAACGTCTACAAAATTTTAAATATTATCTAACGGTTTCTCATATATTTTTCAATTTGCTCAAAATAAATTATCAAACCATGATTTAACAAAAATCATAAATTATAAAAATAAATAAAAAGCGGGTCAAATGCTGAATAAATATCCCAAAAAGAGATCACCGACGAAAAAATTGTGTTATTTTAATTAGCTATTCATTAGGATAAAAGGGTACTTAATTATATATACAGTAGCCTTGCGACTTGCGAGGTGCTTATTGGTGGCCATTGTTTACAAATTGCAATTGGTGATTTCCTACACTAATTAAAACTGAGTTAATCTAGCTTATTCAGACTACACTTAGATAGTAATTTATATTAATTATAAGACACTTTTGTTATCATATATTTTCTTTATCTAGTATTACCTCCACCTTCAAGAAACTACTGACGGGGTTCCAAGGATAATTTTAAATTATAATAAAAATTTAATGATTAAGTTTGGATCTTTTCTCTTATATATATAATTTGGACACATGGAATCTATCTATATCACGCTTAGAGCTCCATTAACAATAAGGACTAATACAAGTTGATTGCTACTATGAAAAATATATGTATGTGTCGAAAGTACAATTATTGATGAAAAATCAAGCAATTCAGAATAATACATGGGCAAATTTGAGTCTTTTGTTTATGTCCAATATCAAACTTTATATTTATCACTCGAACTTTATTATATAAAATGGGATGGTGGAAAGGTTTCTTTACCTACTTTGAACTTTCTTACTCTCTGTGTAAAACTAATGAGTTTACTCGTCAAAGCCACTTTCAAATGTCAATGCGAGAAAGAGAATTTTTTTATTGTGCATCACATCACTGACACTAATTATCTTAGATAATTTTTGTTAATAAAAGTGTGGATCGATTTTTTTATATTTTTGTGTCCACAAATTATGAATTCACTAGCTAATATTAATTAAGTGATCGGATACAAAACAAAATTTATTTGAAAAGTCATGAAAGTTAACTCGTTTTTTAAAACAATTATAATGTCTTGTCAAGTGTAGACCGAGGAGAGGCCGGGGTGGAGTGAAGGTTATTATAAGATTCAGCTCATTTTGATCCAACCAAATTTAATTTAACCTGCCCAATATTCCAAGGTCGACTACTATATATATGCGGAAATAAGAATAAATAAAATTAAATATATTTTTCATTATTCAAAAATAACAACATTTAAAATGTGGATCCGTCACATGAGGAGCGATTAGAAGTGTATGGGCCAAGAGGGTGAAAAATTGGGCCAGAGTAGGAAGTATGAGGAATACTGGGCCCAATTTGAGACCAATGGGCCCAATTTTAGGAATAGATATGTGATTTTGACAAGAATGTGATGTAAATAATTGAAATAATTAATTTTTGTGGCAATTATTATTAGCTTTCTACAAAGTGATATTATCTTAGTACCGTATATAGATAAAAATACCCTATTAATATCGATAAAGGTGATCTAATAAAATATTAATTTAATCAGGCAATTAATTCAACCTGAATACACCAAGGACTAATATGATTATATTACTCCGGATGTTATGGTTGGAATCTTTCTATTCTAACCTAAAATTTCGAGTTTATATCATTATTATATAAATAACAAACTCTAAATAAGTGTTTATAGTTATTGAACTAATTATTAAAGTAACTTTTTAAAACTATAAATATAAAATTTAAATTTAAATTATTGATTCGATCGAATTCATAGCTAGTGCATTAGAGAATAGTGTGGAGAAAAAACAAATGTTGCATGGAAAAAACTAATAAAATCATCTTATTTCCATCACATCACATAAGTCTCAATCTCTTAATACAAAGTAGAGACATACGTGCCCACCATCACTCTCTTCTAGCCTCTATACTTTAGGAATCTATTCTAAATGCCCCAAACTTATTTATTTTTTAACGATTATTTCTTTGGATATTTATTATTTCCCATCAAAATTTAAATATATTTATGAGAAAATTACCTAATATTTCCTTTTATCTCCTTTGACATTTGATCCATGAATTTCAAATTAATTATTAAATCACATTCTTAGTTGTTACTCTAAAGTTAAGCATGTAATAGTGATGTGATCTTGCTAATTTAATTGCCATCCACATTACATTTTGACTTATTTTGATTACTCATATAGAGTTTTTTACTTTTATGAATAAATCCTTTATATATATAATAGATTTTTCATCCGATTTTCGATATTTATATTGAAATTCGTTAACATTCAAATAATCTTTTATATTTTTAAAATTTAAATTCGAAATACAACCATTCTATCACGAGCCATAATGATTATGCATATGCATTTTTTTCTATTTTGTATCCGTGCATGTTTGTTTTTTTTGAGCTAATCTAATGTACCCAACAAGGTGGAGATATATATGAAGATTAATTCATTTTTATTGATCTTTTTTGTTTAGCTATCCTCTCCTAATTTACGATCAAAATTCAAAACAGATAAAATTAGTATTATAATTTCATCTTTTTCATTTTAAATAAGTATAATTCAATATATGGACTTAAATAAATTATTGATCTTAGTTATTTTCCCCTGGTCAAACGCAACAATTTATAATCCATCTTCAGTAACTCTACTTTTAATAACCCTTCTTAAAATATTTTTATTATCAGTAAGACTAGGTCTTTTTGACTCCAAGAATCTATCTCGTATTTACACATATTTAACACAAAAATCGATTCTATCTCTTTGATAGTATTTTGTCTTTTCCTTATTAATATATATATATATTAATTTTGTTTCATTCGTTCATTTTTACTAATCCATTTAAAAAATTAAGAAATAATTTACCACTTCTCTTTTTTCCATTTTTAGTAATTTTGTGTAAAATTTGATTATTGTCATAAATTCTCCCTCATGCGCTATATTTCTCATTTGTTTTCAATGATTAAAATACTGTTACTCAATCTTGTAGAAAAATACTTGTACCAATGAGTTTGTAGTTTACTGTACCTTGTGCATCGCACTTTGTATTTTAGGAAAAAATAAATCTCACCCTGCAGATTTGATCATGTACTACTATCTGAACTTGAGCAGATTAACTCTCTAATATATTTTGAATTTAATCTTACCCTGCAGTAAGGGAAAGTCTCATTTTACCCTTAGGCCTTAACCCCCTAATGAAACTCTAATCTAAAAAGTTAATTAAGAACAATTGAATAGATTTAAAACTTTGTACTTTGACACGTTAATTTTATCCATTTCACACTGTAATTCTTTTAATAATAAAGATAAATATTTACAAATGATAAGAAATGATACGAATAAACCAAAAGGTAGCACAATTTGGAATTATACACATAGACAAATCTGAACTTTTTTCCTTAGTTGGTATATTTTTATTTAAAAGAGGAAAGACTTGAAATTGACATTTACCATATCAGCTACACTAACCCACCTGCCAGTAATTAAACCCAACAAAACCCAGTCCTTTTTTCTAAATTAGGAAATACACTAAATTTTTACAGAAATATTAACTTACCACAACAAGCCATTTGTTAAATTTTAATTGGTTAAGACAATGTTTGGTTAGTTTTTTCCGAATCTACAGTGTACACGTGTCATCTTTAGATTCTTCTACAAGAAAACACGAGGTAGACAAACATCATTGTGCTGCACTTTCAACAAGTATCTATAAATATGTACTTAATTTTTTTCACTTGGTTAATTAGGTCCCTTTAATTAAGGAAAGGTAATTTAATTTAATTTGTTATTGGGGAATTATTTTTTAATTTTTATATACTCCTATTTCCAAGTAGTAAAAAAAAAAAGAAAATAATAATCTTTTGTAGTGTTGAAAAACAAAACCCTAAAACTACCTTATAACTACAATTCGCCGCAAAGATTGAATTTTTCTTGCTCTCACTTTTTCTCTCTCTCCCACAACATACTCAATAAAATCCCCTCAACCCTTTACACCGCTTTCATTATCTCCATGTTTATACATAACTTTCATAGAGTTATGTGTTCAAAGATTGGATTTTTCTTGAATTAAATCTTTGATTTGCATGTTTTCGTATGTGGGGTTTTTGTGTTTTGGTGTTTGTATCATAAAGTTTTGATCTTTTTAGCTTTCTTGGGTTGTTAGGGTTTGTGGGTATAAATTATATTTTGTTGTGGTGATGAGTGGAGTACTATAAAGTGTTTAATTTTTTATTTTTTTGTGAAAGATGCTATCTGAATTTGGTCCAAGTCCAATGCTTGGAAACAATGAGAATTCGTTTGGTGATGAGTTTGAGAAAGAGAGAGGAATGTTACTTCGTGAACAGAGGAGACAAGAAGCTGATGATCATGAAAAGGAGCTGAATTTGTATAGAAGTGGGTCAGCTCCACCTACTATTGAGGGTTCTTTAAGTGCAGTAGGCGGGTTGTTTAACAATAATGGGTTCATGTCTGAAGAGGAGCTTAGGTCTGATCCTGCTTACTTATCGTACTATTACGCGAATGTTAATCTTAACCCTAGGTTGCCTCCACCACTGTTGTCCAAGGAGGATTGGAGGTTTGCACAGAGGATGCAAGGAGGGAGTTCTGCAATTGGGGATAGGAGGAAGGTGAACAAGAATGATAATGGGAGTAGTAGTGGGAGGTCACTCTTTGCTATGCCTCCTGGGTTTAACTCGATAAAAGCTGAGAACGAGAATGAGTCAGACAAATTGCAGGGTTCAGTAGAGTGGGGTGGTGATGGGCTGATTGGGTTACCAGGACTAGGACTAGGTAGTAAACAGAAGAGCATTGCTGAAATATTTCAGGTGCACACATGAAACTTTGTTAGTTTCAATTTGAACTTTGATTAATGGATGTTTCTTCCATATTGAGGTATCAAATGCTTTAAATATTAGGATTTTTTCTGTAAGAAATAATCTTGTTAATTTTACTGGACAAAGCTGTATGTTTTTGGAATAGAACCAAACAGCTATCTACAGATTTTTTGGAGGTATTTAGGCATGATTTGAGATTCCAAATTTGTAAAACCTACTTTTGTAATTGTAGTATACTTGAGTATAATGTTCTATGGCTGTATGACTTCATGATAGCATTCCTACCTTGAAATATTTGGCATAAATGTGTGCATTAGTAATTATACTTTTCATTTCTGTCTCTGTTAAACTATTTGTTCATGACATATTTTGATAGATTCATAACTCCATTTACTCAATCATTTAGTTAGGATGATGAAAATATTAGGCATTTTCTGCGTCTCGAGGAAATTCTGCTATTGATAGTCCTATTTTTTTTCTTTCTTTTCATTCTACAGTCCTTCAAGAACCACATATAATTGCAAAAATGAGTATAGTATATTCCGTAGATGATACTGGTTTTTGCACTGGCATGATAAACACAAAATAGTGTAATAACAAGTGATAACTTGTAAACCATGACTGTGTCCATTGCTTAGTGGGTATATGAACATGACAAGTTTTTATTATATATTTGTTTCATCTGTGTATCAGTAGCATATTGTGTCGCTTCTAGATGGACCAAGGAATAAGTGGAATGATTAGTTGATGTTTCTTTTAATTAAGATCTGGTCCAGTCATGCTGATTCCACTTTTACTCCATCCGCGTGCATTGAGTTTTTGACTCAATATTTTAAGACCTCTTTGCTTTCCCAAAATCGAGTCCCTCTGGAGAAAAACATAAGTAGCTGTTTGGTAATTTTCTTCTAACCTTACTGGCTAAACAGTGGAAATATTCCCTGCTCTTTCTGCAATTACATCCGGCCATGTTATGTCCTTCCTATTTTTGCATCTTTTTTTTGTGCTTGGTGATATGTGTATGGGATTTGTTTACCTGTGTATATAACTGGAGTTTTCGTACTGTATATAGGAAAGTCTTGGTAATTGCACTAAATCTAGGAAAGTATACCTTTTAGAATGTAATGGAGAATCTTCAACTGCTTGCTGCCTGTCATTTGATTCTTTTTATTATGCCATTCTTAGGCTGATATAGATGTCTCTTGTTAATTTTTTCTTCCGTTTTTGTAACTTGAGATCCAACCAATGTAATAAATCGTTAATGATATCTGTTATGTAGTATAACCTTCTAGCTGCAAGGTGAAAAACACCTTTAGGTTTCTCCAATAGAAAGTGTTGCAGTTTGTCAAGTTTTTTTTTTTTGAAATGACCATTCTGATGGGTTATAAATCATGTTACTTCAGGATGACTTGAGCCGTGTCTCTCCTGCTCCTGGTCCCCCTTCACGACCAGCTAGCCGTAATGCTTTTGATGGAAGTAGCGATAACTTGGGTTCAGCAGAAGCTGAGCTGTCTCACCTCCATCATGAGTTTTCAACTTCAGATCCTTTAAGGTCAGTATCTAATGGACAAGGCTCATCTGGTGCTCAACATGTTGGGGCGCCTACTCCCTTTTCATATGCTGCTGCTTTGGGGGCTTCCTTATCAAGAAGCACTACTCCTGATGCCCAGCGCATTGCTAGGGCTCCCAGCCCTTCCCTCACTCCTATCGGTGGAGGAAGGGTAGCTACTTCTGAGAAGAGGAGCGTTAATAGTCCAAATTCATTTAATGGTGTCTCTCACACCGCCGAGTCTGCGGATCTGCTTGCTGCTTTGTCTAGCATGAATCTTTCAAATGGTATGTTAGATATAGATCTTTCTCAGATTGTACACAATGCTTGTTACAAATAATATTCTTACAATTTAACAGGTAGTCAGAATAACGCTCAGCAGCATGCATATCTGAAGAGATCTGAATCTGCTCAGTTTAATATGTCCTCTAAATCTCACTCTGCTAAAGGACCATATATTGACACTGGTGCTGGCAACAATGGGCGGTCAGACCTTAACAGTTCTAACCTCCATGACGATCTGCACAGATCTGCGGTTGCCTCTAATAATTCTTATGTGAAAGGATCTAAAACGTCCACACTGAATGGTGGAGGTGGTGTACTTTCTCAATATCCGCATATGGATAATCCTTCCAATTATGGTTTAGGTAGTCATTCTGTCAATCCAGCGACAAGCCATCTTGGCAACTATAATCTGCCTCCTTTGTTTGAAACTGCTGCTGCCGCGTCTGGGATGGCTCTACCTGGAATGGACTCTCGAATGCTAGGGGCATCTCATTTGAACTCTGGGGTCTCAGAGCAGAATCTCGGCAGAATGGGAAATCAAATGTCTGGGGGTGCTTTACAGGCATCCTTCATGGATCCTATGTATCTTCAGTACTTGACAGCTGAATATGTTGCACAGGTTGCCGCACTTAATGATCCTTCCATGGATAGGAACTACATGGGCAATTCCTATGTGGACTTGCTTCAGAAAGCTTATCTTGGTAATGCACTATCTCCGAAGTCACAATATGGTGTTCCACTCAGCAGTAAAGGTAGTGGTTCAGGTCATCATGGCTATTATGGTAATCCTGCATTTGGAGTCGGTTTATCATATCCTGGAAGTCCCTTGGCAAGTCCTGTCATTCCAAACTCTCCAGTTGGTCCTGGTAGTCCAATGAGGCACAGTGATTATAATATGAGGTTCCCTGGTGCAATGAGAAACATAACTTCAGGTGTAATAGGATCATGGCACTTGGATAACATGGAAAACAGCTTTGCTTCCTCTCTATTGGAAGAGTTCAAGAGTAATAAGACCAGGTGTTTTGAGCTTTCAGAAATTGCTGGTCACGTTGTCGAGTTCAGGTATTTAGTGAATTTTGTTGTGCATTTTTTGTAAATGTAGAATTGTTTCTATTTATTAGTAAGTTGATCAGAAATGATTCTGAAATTGTCTATATCATATACAATCAGTGCGGATCAGTATGGTAGCCGGTTCATCCAACAAAAACTGGAAACTGCCACCCCTGAGGAGAAAAACATGGTTTTTCAGGAAATTATTCCCCAAGCTCTTACTTTGATGACTGATGTTTTTGGTAATTACGTAATCCAGAAGGTATGCGTAACTTTGGTTTCAGTGTGGAGTGGAAGGTGGATAATGACCACTGTCTTGTGCTCTCTTAGAGTGTTTTGCTTAGACTGACTCTAAAACTTCCTTTTCAGTTTTTTGAACATGGAATGGCATCTCAGAGGAGAGAATTGGCTAGCAAGCTTTTTAGCCATGTATTAACACTGAGCCTTCAGATGTATGGTTGCCGCGTGATTCAGAAGGTTCACAGAACTGAATTATAAATTGTTTATGCAGACTTGTTTCCGTTGTATCTTTGGTTCAAAAGATATTTATCTCAATACGAAAAATAGCTCAAAAGTAATATAACTATTTAAGCAATTATGTTATGTAGTTGCTGGAGATTTATATTTGCTCTGCATTGACCCTGATGTGTGATATATGTTAAAGACTTCTAACTAATTGGCTGATTATGAGCTGCTTTCCAAGTATATATGATCTCTGTGAGTTCAAAGCTTTGCTCAAACACAATTTTGGTTCACTTGCAGGCAATAGAAGTGGTAGATGTGGACCAGAAGATTAAAATGGTTGAGGAGCTCGATGGTCATGTCATGCGTTGTGTACGAGATCAGAATGGGAATCATGTCGTCCAGAAGTGTATTGAATGTGTACCAGAAGAACACATTCAATTCATCGTCTCTACATTTTTTGGTCAAGTTGTGAATCTCTCCACCCATCCATATGGCTGTCGTGTAATTCAGGTAGATGAGTAATGTGCAGTAGTGTTATTCATCACAGTCATTTGAAGTTTATTTTGAAGAATTTTCTTCATCTGGCAGAGAGTATTGGAACACTGCTGTGATGCAACTACCCAAAGTAAAGTGATGGAAGAAATTCTGGGATCTGTTAGCATGTTGGCACAAGATCAATATGGTAATTATGTTATTCAGGTATGTGCTTTTCTGAAATAACCTGCATACTTTGCTCTTGGAGTATTGTGATGTATCCTGTTCTCCTTCTCATATCCTTGACGACATATTATGGAACAATTCACACAATGCATCCATTTCATAAATTTGATGCGGAAATAGCATATGGAGTCAGTTGTTCAGGATATGTAGTATTGTGCATTTTGATTTGATTTTCCAATGAAAATGTCTTCTATTTATGTATGAGAAAATGTTGTCCCCGTTAATAAATATCAAAAAGGAGGACTAATAAGGTACGTTCTCGAAATACGACTATAGCAATGTTGGAAGGGTGTGGAAACCTTAACTACCATGGACACTTGCGTAGCTTCGTTACTGGCGCCAAATATGCTTTCTTTATAAAGGAAATGGTGGATCTTAGATCAAAGTTATTGTCAATCCATCTTCCATACCTCTCTAACCTTCAATTCTTGCTCCCCTTAGTTAATGTTTTTCTTGCTAAAGGACTCGTTATAGGCTTGCTGCGAGGGAAAAAAAAGCTCTTTTTGCTCATTTCAATTTTTGGAATCCAACCATGCTATATTCTTTAGTACACATGTTTCTTTGAAGATTTTTTCTCATCCGTTGCTGAGATACCCCCCCCGCCCCCCCGTTTATTTTAAATGCAACACTGGCAGCATGTACTGGAGCATGGGAAGCCACACGAGCGTTCTGCTATTATTAAGGAACTAGCAGGGAAGATTGTGCAAATGAGCCAGCAGAAGTTTGCCTCTAATGTTGTTGAGAAGTGTCTAGCTTTTGGTGGTGCCAGCGAAAGGCAGCTCCTGGTGGATGAGATGCTTGGCACGACTGATGAAAATGAACCTCTTCAGGTTTGTCTAAGCTTTATTTTATTTCTAGTCTTAGTTTCAAGTATAATATTGCTGTGTATAATTATTAGGTTCTCATTATTCTATACTGCCTTGTACTGGACCTTCTAACATTTTTAACCTCCCCTCATTTGTTTGGCTTGGATATATGTAATGTTGAGATATCCTCATCAGAGTTTTGGAATAGGGTATAAAACTTCCAACCCTTGGATGTAATAGAGGTTGAGCGTTTTCTATTTCTCTTTTTGTAAAATTTAACTCTTGTATCTGGTCAAAAACACAATTATTCATGAATAATATCATTTTACTAGGCCCTTAGGGTGGTGCAGGATATTTTGGTACTTGCAGTTTAGGATGTACACACCTATAGAATTGGTGAAGCCATGATACTTATACGGTCTTTTCAGTGGTCCCTTATTGTTGTAGCATTCTTGTAACAACCTATTAACTCACACTGCCGAAGATTTGGCTCCTGTGTACTTATTGTGAAGCAGAGCTCGGGTAATAGAATTCGATACTAGCAACGACTGGTAAATATATGAGACAGCTCATAATGTTCATATTGATCCATAATGCACCTTAACATCTCTAGTATTGGGTCTAATAGGATAAATGTCTTATTTCTACCATTTAGTATTAATGTATTGACTACTGATGTAGCCTTAAACTAGATTGGAGAGATTGGTAGGATATCTAATATTTTTTCATTTTTTTAGAACAATAGGGTATGGAAGAATTGGAATCTTAGATCAAAACAGTAGGTATGAGAAGAGGCAAGAAAATACTTTAATATACAAGGAGCGCAAAAAACTATAGTACACTGTTCTGTCATTTTCCTTAACTGGATCTTGAAGAAGTCCAGAATTGAACAGTGGCCAGAACCCTTTTTGCCTTTTCTGAATTTGAGTATGAAGGTATCAGCATGGAGCTTGTTGATAGCTACTCATTTCTGTAGAAGTTGAAGTTGGTGAAAAGTGGCAGCTAGAAAGTTGTTAAGGGTGGTATGACTTCAATTGAAAATGAAATATTTTGTGTCAAAATGAAATATATTATTATATGAAGCACTAAAAAAAGACCAGAACTACAAATAAGCAAAAACTAAAAGAACCCTAATATAATCTTGTAGGGATTCTAAGAGGGTAACTGTAGATTCTGTTTCATTTACAAGTTTTTCCTTGCACCAAACCAAAACAAACCTGTGCAATTAAACTTGATCTGTTATATTGAGGTAATTTGGTCTTCAAAACATGATACATTCCTTTCGTTTTCACACTGTCCAAATGCAAGAAGGAATAGTGCTCCACCAAACTATTTTCCCTTTTCCTTCTCTTTCTGTGCCAATATTGCAACAACCAAGTTGTGGTTTTGAACATCACCCATCAAATCCCCAGTATGTTGAGAAAACTAAGCCATAGCAAGGCAATCACCTTACTGTGAATGAAGAGGTGGCTAATAACCCAATACTACTAGAATCCTTTCCACACCAGTGGTGCCTGCTGCTCAACCAGAAACCTCTTTTTTGAAGATCTCAACAAGCCTCTCTGTCCACCAACCATAAGAAGCACTCCACTTTGTAAGGTACTTGTGTTTTCCAAAAAAATTGAATCCTTGACCAATGATTGTTTTGAAGTCTACACCGTGTAGACTGTTCACTTTGTAGCAAGACTTGACAGTAGTTATGCTTTACTATGAGTTCTCCGAATTATTTTGTCATTTGGTTCGTGACGATTACAAAATCGATAGGACATCATTTTGCCTTTTCTTGTGGTACTTCATTTAGCCATTCTTGATCCCCTTTCCATTGTTCCAGGATCAGGTGATTGATAAAATTCTGCATGAAGTAAGCAGTTAGCTTTCATGGCTTAAAAGAAGCGAAATACTTATTGGTATCATGTAACTCTTAGCCAAACATGGTTTACCATAATTATCACAGGAAAGCCTTATAACTCTCCTGTCCATGATATCTTTCAAAATCTCATCCACTTTTGTATCATAGACTCATGCCTGTCTATGGCATCTAACGTGTTATTACTTCTCTCCTTGGATTGACAAATGCATTCAGTTATACTAACCATTTAATGGCTTCACTTTTCAAGTCTGCATTTTCCCTTCAAACTGGTTTGACTTGCTAATCTCCATCACCTCCTTTTCTTGTTTTTTTCATTAAATTTTGTTCATAGGTTTATTATACTAAATTAAGGCTTCACTTTTTCAATTCTACATTTTTCCTTAAAACTGGCTTGACCTGCTAATCTCCATCTCTTCCCTTCTCTTCTTCTCTCCACTCGTTATGATATTAAATCAAGGCTTCACTTTTCAAGTCTGCAAGCCTTGCTTTTGCATTCCATGTCCGTCTCTGATTGACTATGTCTTAACGTGGATGTCGTCGTTCCTTTCAATTTGTGTTATTTTCTCATTTTTCTTCCTTCTTTACCCAGGCAATGATGAAAGATCAGTTTGCAAATTATGTTGTACAGAAAGTTTTGGAAACGTGCAGTGATCAGCAACGTGAGCTGATCCTTTCTAGAATAAAGGTTCACTTGAATGCTCTGAAGAAATACACTTATGGAAAGCACATTGTTGCTCGGGTTGAGAAACTTGTTGCAGCTGGAGGTAAGCAGCTCTTCTGCTTGCATTTGACTAGAACTTTGCCTATTTAGTTGTTACAATGGTACTGAATGATTTGCTTTTATGAATGTTGCAGAACGAAGAATTGCTGCTCAGTCTCCAAATCTTGCTTAGCTTTTAGGAACAAAGTTGTACAGCTGACCGAGGCTAGTTTGAGCTACCTCTCTTCCTGTATTCCCCCCCCCCCCCCCGGAGCGGGGGCGCGGGCGCGAGAACGCGCGGGGAGGGCAGGGGGGGGGGGGGGGGGGGGGGGGGGGGGGGGGGGGG